>JAMKCH010041732.1:0-13903 GCA_023653785.1 Ophioderma brevispina
ACTTTTTTTTTGCGGCAATTCGGATGTCTCTCACCCCAAGACCCATTTTTTTTCACGTCCTCTGTCACTGAAGGCGCCCGTGTTTGGAAGCGCCACCCCCAGCCCTTACACCCCTATACATTTCATATTGAGTGTTCGTCAACCGGAGCTTATAGCACTCACTGAACAAAAGATACAGTGTACTGAGGGGTCAAACAATTAATTGGGGCGCAACAACTGCAGAGGGCAAGCTTAATCAATTGCATCGTCTGACCCCTTAATGACCACTTTGTCAAAAGTGACATTGTGGAATGCCACTTTTTGAATTGAGCAACGGACAGCCATTTGGATATTTCAAACAAAAACTGATTGTAATTTGCTGGATATGTCAAGAAGTATCTATAGAGATAGAAAACAGACCTTAGGTCAAACGTAGGTGGTTATTATGCCATAACTATCACTTTGGCCAATTTATTGCGTCATTTTATGGCAGCCATTTTGGATTCTCCTTGTAATTTGCCGGCCATTTTGCATTTTGAAACGACAAAAATGTATTATTTGTACCCAGCACATCTCAATTGACACGAAAATCATTAGAAACGCATACACATTGTCATATTCTCTTTAGTTAGAAAGTGTAATTTTGGTCGCCTATTTTGAATTCAGGCATACGCACATGTTGGATTTTTGAAAATGATTGGAATCGATTTGTCAGGGCTGAAAACATATAATGCACACCAAAATTACATATTGGGCCACCAGATACTCAAAAGTTAATTTCGACCCCCAAAATGGAGCACCCCCCGGAAAAAGCACTTTGGGGCCGGTGGGATCGTGTTCCCCGAAAATCTTAGTCTCAGAAAACCATTCAAACAAAAGTGAACACCCTTCCCATCTGTTTATGGCTGAGATGCTGACTACATGTGCTCCCCTAAAAGTTTTGTACTACCCTTGTTCATTATGACCTACACAATGACGTGTACTTCCCTAAAGAGAATATGTGCTATCACCCTTTCGCGTGTGTGTACTACAAAAAGATTTGTAAAACACACGCCCCTTAACGAAAGTCCTTAATGCAATATTATGAGACTCGCCGTATTTTACGTTCGTCACACGAAGCGAGTGAAAACCAACAATAACAACTGATGCCACATGATAATCACTCGGACTCAATATCTCTTTTCCTAAGCAAATTACAGGGGTCCTCGGGAGACGTTTTGTGCATTAGGAATGCAGAAACTTTTTAGAGGCATAGTTTCTTCCATCGATTTGGTTTTTCGCATAATTATTGCGACAAAATCCGTCCGATCAGCACAATGGAATACTGTTGGCAAATGGGCAGTACTGATAACATAACGCGTGACGCACAGATTTGTATGTGCGTGTGCTTTTTCACCTCTAGGGCAAACGCATAGCGCATGCGCGACCGGGAATTTTTGAGATCCCTGAAGGGGATGTTTTGAAACGTAAAACAAAGCAATAAAAATGTTCTACTGGCTAAGCCGAAAATATCGCAAATTATTATTGTTTGTGAGCCCGTCGGACACAGAAGTTAAAGGGTGAAAATAGAACGACATTTTATAGCTGTGTCCCTGTTCGTTCCCCGCGCCGTTGTGTGCCCTCCCCCGCCCCGCCCTCTTTTTTCTCCCTCCCCCCCCGTCGTCCCGTTTCACCCTGTTACCCCCCGTGGCGCCTTTTCGTCGATCCCATTTTGCCGCCGAAAATCACAAATCTCAAAACAGCCATTTTTTGGAAATTTTGGGGCTGCAAAATTATAGACTAAATTCTACTATTGTGCTTAAACGTACACCGTCCCATTAGCCTGCATTTTTTAAAGAGAAGTTCTGGATCAAAATTTGACAATGGCCGATTCTGCCAGCCATTGTAAAGTGCACACGGCAGCCCTATACGTGTTGATCGGAGCTGCCGGTCATCTCCGGCCATCGGGTCCGCTATCTACTGCTTATGATGGAATTGATACTGACTTCAAGGGCATTCTTGTACATAGCAAAAAGGGGAAATCATCAAAAGCCCAGTTTTGGCTATACCCTGGGTTGGCTTTAATGTCTAAATTAGGCCAATACTTAATTAGCCTCAACTTCAAAGGTAATAACACTTTAAAGTTTAAGCCTGGAGGTTCTAGTCTGTCGATTGGAACTTCATGTCCTAGGCTATAATAAGCATAGTGATCAGCAATACCAGTTTAGAATCTACAGGACCGTCCAATCCATGCCAGTGCCATCTTTTGAAGTCTTATTTGCAGTTAATAGGTAAACAGTACCCTATAGCACGCTTGGCGTGCTTGGATTGCCCCACAGTATCGTGAAGTAAAAAGTGAATCTTGTGTTTAACCTCAAATCATTGGGTTTGCCATTCCACCCTGGGTCACTAAATGCCACAATCCACCGGAGTCCAGTGCTAAATTATTGAACAGAATCTAGTGCTTATGCAATGAAGCTAGTAGGTTAGAGTCTATCAGTCTATAATAGAAGCTAACATTTAGGGCTGATGTATCTATAGTCTCGTGGCGTGTGTGAAACCGAAAGCGCTAGTGAATGCAGCGCAGCCTCAACAGATAACCTGCATGCGCAGGTGAGTTTGTTGAGGTTGCCAATGTCAAAGCCTCAACAACATGTTTAAGTCCGTTGAGGCTTGCCACTTTCACTATATAGCGTCTACGCTTTCGCGCTTCACACTGAGGCCGTCGAGGCGGGAGCCTGGCGGATGCACTAGTATATGTTATAGCATCATCGCATATAGGCTAAACACACACATGCTAATGTAACTAGCCAGGCTGTTGCATGATGTTATAAGTTCATTTAGCTTCCATGAATCAGTGACTTCTACAAAATCAGCATTTCTTGTACCGGCATCACTTTTAGTCCAAAGCTCGTACTTTAAAGCTTCGGCCACTTGATATCGCACTAACTTGCTTGCATCGAGGCAGATCAATAACTAAATGGCAGCATCAGTGCCTACTAGCCTAACATTTCATCCAGGTTAATTTCCCAATCCTATGCTGAGTCACAAATGCCTAGACATTATAGGGGGTTTGCTAGTAACGTTCATAAATCATAAAAAGGTCTCTAGTAATAATAGGAAAACGGGTTCCGCTAGTCATAAATTAAAAAGGGATTTGCTAGTCATTGGAAAAGGTATTTCATAGTCAAAAAATTGTAAAAAGGGCTGACTAATCAATTTAAATTTTACCATAATCGATTGTTTTTTTTCTGTTAGTTATTCGCACAAGTTAAAGACAAAACCCTTTTCGTGTGGTGCGTGGGATGGGCATAAATTCGGGTGGTCCAGCACTGGCCTTTAATATACAATGTAATCATGGATTCTTCATCGATTCTGAGAGCAAACCCTCATTTTGATTGAATACACAATTTTGAGCACAAAAAAAAATTAACATTCACATTTTAGCTTATAGTAGGATTTTTATTCCTGTCAGTTCATTAAAAGTTTTTGGGGGCGTGTCGACGATTCCATTCGTTCTGAGAGCTGTACACTGTAACCCAAAAACCCCAATCACTGATAGAATTCGATGTTCCATGAACCGGATAAATTAGTCCTAATGAACAAACTGTCCCTTTTCTCACAAAGACGATATTTTACCAAGCAAATGCACTGAATAAAGTCCAAACACTAAACTTGAACAAACTCGGCAACATTTCAACATGAAAAATATATAAGTTAATTACTTACCTCACACCAATGAAAGTTTCTCTTTTATACTCACAAGAAATACTAGAAAACTTATACGTTTAAGTTTATTCATCTTGTTCCAGAAATATTTGACGTTTGTCACTCAAAACAAATACATATATTTACGTGCCTAATCCTCCTCTTCACCAAGCCTGGATGTTTGTGAAACTTTATCCGTTCTTTGATTGCCGCCAAACAAAGGAATCGTAGAGTGTCCTCCGCTTTACGACAATCTATATTCAATTGAATCTGTTTTGAAACCTTTACATATTCGAGACAATGTTCATACGTAAAATGGTTAAATAAAAATTGTAGTCAATATTCTCTTGAAACAAAGTTTGAGCATTTCAGCTGTTAACCGACTTTTTAGTTTCTTACTCAACCTCCTCTCCCAAGAATCTTACCATCGGCAATATGCCGTTTACTGACAGGAATAAAAATCCAGACTAAAATAACATTACCTGTACACAGCTGTGCAAAAATTTGAAAAGTGGGTGCAGCCTTCTTAAAGGGTCGTTATGCTTTGAGGAATTTTGTAATTTTCTGATGGAAATTTTTGCCTTTGTCACTTTAAACACGGAACCTCCATGCACCTTTGGTTGATAGTAATGCTGTAACCCATGTTGCGTGCCAAGTGCACAAGTCAATAAATATAGATTTTTTAATTAAAAGGTTGAAATTTTGGTTAAAAGGTTTCATCACTTTTTGCCGTGCCCCACATATGGCAAAAAGTCAACATTTGGGAAAAGGTCCACTTTTGCAAAGTCTACCCTCCAGAAATTCTATCTAGCTGTGGCCTTGTTAACATGACAAAAGTCACCTCTGGATTCCAAACTTCTTTTCAGTTGGACCCCTTCTCACTGAGTTTTGTGTTGTAACAACATGATAACACAAAATGAACACTTTTATATACTAGTGGGCCTAACGTGCAAGTCGTGCTGTTCTCCGGGGATAGATTGACCAGATTGTAGGGTTATCTTCAAAGTATGCATACTTTAGTGAAGTTTTTTTTAGGGGTGTTTATTGTAAAATTTTTGTTCACTGCATTTTAAATGACTTTTTTGGGGGAGTGGGCATGCCACAACACGACTCCGGGGCACATAAGCTAAAAAGGCCCAATTGAATTAAAATCCAAGTATACATTTTTTTTAAAGTGCCAAAGTTTGTTGTTTTTGTGTCAACTTTAGGTGTATTTAATCTTTTTAAAAAGCTGTGTCGTTATTGCTTTGAGGAATTTGTAATTTGCTGATGGAAATTGGCCTTGTGTCACTTTAAAGGAACAATCCATGCAACCTGGGTTGATAGTATGCGAAACCCATGTTGCTTTAAAGTGCAAGCAAGCAAGAAAATATATAAGGATTTTTAATGTAAAAGGTGAAATTTTGGTTAAAAAGTTTAACTTTTGGTGCCCCCTACATAGGGCAAACGTCAACCCCCCCCCCCCCCCCCCCCCCCCCCCCCACCCCCCCCCCCCCCCCCCCCCCCCCCACCCCCCCCCCCCCCCCCCCCCCCCCCCCCCCCCCCCCCCCCCCCCCCACCCCCCCTTCCCCCCCCCCCCCCCCCCCCCCCCCCCCCCCCCCCCCTCCCCCCCCCCCCCCCCCCCCCCCCCCCCCCCCCCCCCCCCCCCCCCCCCCCCCCCCCCCCCCCCCCCCCCCCCCCCCCCCCCCCCCCCCCCCCCCCCCCCCCCCCCCCTTCCCCCCCTCCACCCCCCCCCCTCCCCCCCCCCCCCCCCCCCCCCCCCCCCTCCCCCCCTCCCCCCCCCCCCCCCCCCCCCCCCCCCCCCCCCCCCCCCCCCCCCCCCCCCCCCCCCCCCCCCCCCCCCCCCCCCCCCCCCCCCCCCCCCCCGACATTTGGGAAAAAGGTCCACTTTTGCGACGTCTACCCCTCAGGAAATTCTAGATGTGCGGCCTTGTTGAACATGACCAACAGTCACCTCTGGATTCCCAACTCTGTTCAGTTGGACCTCGTCAATGGTATGTGTGCATGGATAACAAAAAAAATGAATACTTTTATATACTAGTGGGCCTAACGTGCACGTCTTGCTGTTTCCGAGGATGCTTGAAAACAGATTGTAGGGTTAATTTGCACAAGGTATGCCTACTTAGTGAAGTTTTTTGTAGGGGTGTTTTTGTACAATTCTGTCAATGCATTTTAAAGACTTTTTTGGGGGATTGGGGCAGCCCCACACTGACTCGGGGCACATAAAGCTAAAAGCCCAAATTGATTTAAATCCAGAATAGTACATTTTTTTAAAGTGCCAAAGTTTCTTGTTTTTGTGCACTTTCGTGATTTAATGTTTTTAGAAAACTAGCATTTTGTGCTCAGAAAGTACCTTTACTTGTATGCGTGCGGTGGTTCAGCACATCAACCCAACGGAAAAAAGTAACAAAATAGCATGTATATTTTTGCGTATACACTGTTTTTAAGTTGTAATTGTCTGGAATAGGAGCTCTGCTGTTAAGTTTTTTTTTTCAGTTTGGTGTTTTCCACTATTAAAACATGAAAGCATAGAACCCATGCTGGTTGTACAGTTCAGTCATTTACTTGTTACATCTGTTCGAATGGCTTAGTATGCAAACAAAATTCAGATGCCAATTTAAATCGCTAGCCTAGTGAGTTAAATTTTGCTGCTTGGTTTGAAATTTATTTTGGTTGTTAGAGTTGATATAGCGAAAAAGAAAGGAATCACAAACACTGACAGGTTCAATATTTAACACTGAATCTGTTTTATTTCTGCAAAGGATAAATTGAAGAACTCATGTAGATCTTCAGCAATGGCTAATCTCAAATTCTCTGACAATCTGCTCATAGTGATCCTTTTCTTTCAATTTGATGTGGGCTTTGTATGTGCAGTCTGTGAACAAGTAGACCAGACAATCACAGCTATTTTTTCTTTTTTTGGTGCAATTTGATCCTTCATTTCAATGCCACTCTTTTCTCCATTTTTTTACCCCCGGGCTTACTTGCACTCCCTCCGCACCAGCTGGATACGTGCATGTAAAGTGGGCCAACAATTTTGTCTGTGATTGTGGATTGTATTGATGCAGAACGGACTATGAAAAGGTTGATATAGTATCATTTAAGGGCAAATGTGTCGAATTAGATTGTTTCTTTAAAACACAAACATGGGCACAGGCACAATTTATTTTAGAAAAAATGAAAGGTTTTTCCAAAATATTTCATGATTAGTGCGAACAAAGTGGATATCCATTGTGTAAAATAGTAATAGTGCATATTACCAAAACTACTTGTGAAAAGGTAAAGGGGCAGTGATCCAAAACATGTTCCCTCCCACACTGAATTTTAACAAAAGTGACATTTTTATATCATTGAACATTAGTTTATTAACCAATGTGTAGGCCTACCTAGTGCAAATTAGTTTGTATCTGTAAGAAATTCGATTTTGTATTTATGTCTGGAAACGAAAGCAATGACACACATGTGGAAAATTGGACCACGGAAAACAAGGAATTTTCATAACAAAACTGCAATATCACCAATCAATAAATAAGATTTTTCAACGATGTCTAATAAAACATGAATAGAACAGGAAGTGCGGACTCATGAAATGCCTTTAACATCGATGGCTGATGTACTAGCCAGGCTGATGATATAGCTTGTGGTTAGTCTTTATTCATGCGAAAACTGCAATTTTCCCCACATAAGTTTTCGTGATTAGTATGTACAATTAGACATATCAACCTTAATAGAGTATTGTGCGGATTATTATTAAAAAAACATGTTAAAACGTGCATGCATGTGTTGTCAGGCTTGAATTAGAATTAAGATTTTACATTTTTAAACTTCCAGTACATTGCACAGTGTGAAAGTTACATGCAAAGGCTGATGTTAAACTGCTCTAACATTCCATTCAGACTGGGGTACGTTTAGGCTTGTGAAAGTCAGCTCAAATTTTATTATTTTCAACATCCAATTACATTCTTATGAAAAAAGCTAAAGTGATATTATACAGAACACAATTTTTAAGTTTCATGAACATGCACATTGGCATGACAGGATAACAAAGTTACTTGCAACAGAAGGAAAGTGACATGCTGCACTGTGTAATTCGAAGCCTGTGTGTTGATGCCAGGATTTTATGGCTTTAAAATGTGTTGTGCTGTTTTGTGATTCAAATGCACTTAGGCTAACAGCCAGAGATTACTAGCCTAGATGATTGCATAGCCTAAGGTTGTCCTTGCCCAAGTCAAGGTTGCAGACCTAAGGTTAGTATAATCAGAAAAAGGTTTGTTAGTATAGAAAAAGGGTTTGCTAGATAGTTCTATATAAAAAAAGGTTTGCTAGTATATAAAAAATCCCTAGTCATAGGGTTAGGGTTAGGGGTTTTAAATTAAATTTATGCATAGTGAACCTTTTTCAATGTTATGAATAGGTGAAACCCTTTTTAATTTAGGCCCTATGAATAGCAATTTTTTTTCTTAAAGCCATATTAGCACATTTTTTGAATAGGCCCCCAATTTTTTTCCCCCCCCCCCCCCCATTTGATATTTGCACAGTACATTGGTAATTGTCTAGGAAACTCACCTGCGAACGCATTGCTAAAAAATGGCGTATTTATCAAAAAATAAGCGATTTTGTATTGAATTGGGAGCCCAGAGGGACTTAACGGCAGAGCTGGAAAGCTACGATTTTGTCCGGCCATGATGAAATTGTGCCACTCGAGAAAAGAACCTCTACTTGGCCTGCATGAAACTACCTTTAAAACAACTAATGGATGAGACATGAACCGTACATGGTGCTATTTCCCGGCTAGTTTACATTGGAAGGCCGTTCGCAGCCCGTGTATTATTATCGGGGATCCCCGATAATTAATTAATATCTTGGACAAAAATTCTTCGTTTGTGAACTAGACATTCGAGCTATAACCATTCACAGGGTATTAGTTACTAGCCAGTTACCAATGCCCAATCGTGTAAAAATATCAAATTTTGAAAAATTGGGGGCGCTCGTCAAAAAAAGTGCTAATAGTTGCTTATGAACTCTATGACTAGACGAAAATTATGACTGGATTTTTTGCCCAGCCTAGGAGCTAGGTTAGTGTATTAACCCTAGACGTGTGTTCGGGTGCTTGTTAGGCTGGTATGCACCAATGCTACTATATACCATACTAGCTGTAGTGATATCTTCCTCAAGTCAAGCGACGTCAGTGAGTATCATTGCCTGAAGCATTCAATCCTGAGGCTTTTCTGACTGAAGACTTCCGAAACACACATTAAAGGTGCAACAAGAAGATTTCACATATCGGGGTCCCTTAAAAATCGAAAGTACTGATTTTTGCTCTGATGTCCAACTTTCCATCAAAAATATCCCCATTATGAAATATTAAGCCGAGAAAGAAATGTTTTCTGTGGTACAAAAATGTGAAATGTTTATTTGTATAGGAGGCAAATACGAAATTCAGCCATGTTTTACATTGAATACAAGCAAATCCATACACCTTTTTTCTCTCTTTAAGACATTCTGTAGCGAAATACAGGCAAAAGACATCTAGTTGAGTTCTTAAATCTAATGAAATTCCTTATTTGACAAATAATTGGGTGCTCAAAATTTTGTTGCACCTTTAAGCAGGCACACAAGAAAATACCTGCCTGATTTTGTTTGACTCACTGAGTCATGGAAAGTAATGCACTATAGCAACTAGTGCATCATGCATCAGCCAAGCTAGCATCATTTAGCCCTGGATATGAGCTTAGTTTCTGGTGCACGATGGCAGTGATGCTTACTTATAAACCGTAACCAGCTCATCCCTAACTATTAGCCTAGTATGCACTGATGCTAATAACCAACTAGTTAGTAGCATCAGCATGGGTTCTAACCATAATTGCCCGGGATGGTGGGTGTGGGGGATGCTTTGTGACCCACTGACACCATGACCATGAAGATATTTAGCACTTTTTATTTTTATGACACGTTTATTACGTAGAAATTATCAGGGTCATGGGTGTCACAAAAGGGCCACACCCGTCGGGTGTGGCTGTTAGTGACCCGGGTTGACATGGGACCCCAATGAATAACGGGATTCGCCATACGAA
Organism: Ophioderma brevispina; assembly: GCA_023653785.1. Classification (NCBI taxonomy): domain Eukaryota; kingdom Metazoa; phylum Echinodermata; class Ophiuroidea; order Amphilepidida; family Ophiodermatidae; genus Ophioderma; species Ophioderma brevispina. Next base: position 9,741 of record JAMKCH010041732.1, read on the forward strand.
GGTTGGTGCGAGGACCCCTCCCCCGAATTCCACGGACTTTGCTCATTTTTTTAGAATAGTCTAAATTTTAAAAGATATTTTGACAAGAAAAGTCCACATTCCACATTTTGGTGATTCAGATTAATGTTCAAAAAGTAAAACAGGAACCATTTTAGCCATTTTACGGGGTTAGGTCCACTTTTGCCCAAAAAAGGGTCCACCTTTTCGAGGTTACGCACCACCCAAAAATAAATCCTGCGTATGGAAAAGATATGTTGTAATGGGGGCATTTACTATGGGTACTATTGCACATGAAGTTCCAATGAATGAATTAGAATTACAGCTTTAAACTTAGAAGTTTTATATAAGGCTAAGTAGCATGAATGCATGCATGCTTAGACCAAAGATGTCATGAGCGCTTGCCTACACACTCATGCTGCAGGTCCAAACTTTTGATCTGTCCACGAATGCACGCGAAATCCCATGAAATCAGTCACAATTTCGTCATCAGGAGTAGATAGCAGGAGTAGGAGGCAGGAGGCTTCGTGCGTCGGTAGTAAACTTGACTCCTACATTTGTTGATGTTTCATTTAAGCAATCCATATACACAAGGTAGATTATTTTGTTATAGATTAGTCGCGTGAGCATTTTACAATGTCTGCGGAAACGGCCATCATAAAATTTGATCAGAACTTCTCTTTAAAATATGCAGGCGGCTACTGTTGCACGAGGTGTACGTTTAAGAACAATGTTAGCATTGCAGTCTATTATTCTGAAGCCCAAATTTTCAAAAATGGCTTTGACATTTTTTCGACACATTTTTCAACTGTACTACATGGTATAAAAATATTTATTTTCTTTTTATTTCACACAATTTCACCGTGTAACTAAATTTGCACACAGCTATAACATGTATGTTTCTATTTTCACCTTCATCTCAGTTCGATCTTGCTTCAAACATGAATAATTTATGATATTTTCGGCTAAGCCAGTAGAGCTTCATTGCTTTGTTTACGTCTCAAAACAGCCACTTCCGGGATCTCGAAATTCCCGGTTCGCGCATGCGCTATGCGTTTGCTCCACCGTTACGTGTGCTTGCGCCTCAACAGTGACGACACGCGAGTGCTTAGGCAGCAACAACCATGGCGCGCTGTGTGTGAGAGAAATCGGTTACGGGCTTGGGCTATTCCACAATACACGCGATTCCCCTCTCGGTTTCAAAGGGCGCACACCAGTAAATAACTGCCCCATTGAAATACACGCAAATATACCTGTTTTGAAAGCGAGATTTCGAACTCAAGCGGCAACATTTGGCATACAAGTTATACATCAATGGATTGCAAATCGATGAAACTTTAACATATGTTTCAATGTATGAGGGGTCTTCCGATTCGTTTTTCCGGTACCAGACCCTAAAAAGCGACCATGCCATTTTCCACCCGTTTTTGAGCCTGCAAACTCATTTACGCCATCTTCATACACCGAGGGCCTACTTCTCCGTGAAAATCAAAATTTTAAATTTAATCGTATCCAATGTGTTAAAGACACAGGTACCTTTTATTTGAAACATAATATGGCACTACAGATCTTCACAAACTCGCACAGGTCCGTAAAACATCTCAAAATTAGCTGTGTTTTTTACCGGAATTAAAACCATTACATGAAATGCGTGGTGATTAGTGTTGTGCGCCCTTATATTCTAGCTCAATGCTGGGGAATCAGAGATGATACGATAGGGTTGGGCACGTATATGGAAGCGCGAAGATCTTATTGTAATCTTGGGCGGTATATAGGTCCTAGTCCGGGGAATATGCCTTATAGTATTGTTATGACGTCGGTAAGTATAAAAAAGTGTAGTGAAAAGTTACAGTCACAGAAAACAAAACAACAAACGTGATATAGTTCATAGAACACCAAACCGCCACCACCTCAAAAATCCCTGTCACCAATCACCCTCATAACCCTCATCAGCGACCATCATAATTGATTGTCGTAATCGTCATCATCATCATAGATCATCATCACTTGGGTTTGACAACTGTCAAATCACATTCAGTGGCCATTTGGAATAAGAAAACTAGGTTGTTCTTGGTATTCATGCTTAGTAAGTTAGGAGCATTCACGTCTTTAAATAGTTGACTTACAAAGGCAATTTCTTTTACGGGCAGTCAAAAAAGATTTACACTGTTTTTTAAAGTTACTTACGGAGTGACCCAATCTTCCGAATATATTGACTACGGACATATAAAAGAAGATTAATTTCATCTAGAGATATTTTGAATTGATTTGAAATTTGCATTGAGAAGTTATGTAACTTAAAGATAGGGTACCATTGTTCATTTGTCCCGGAATCACCGTTGTGGAATATGCCCAAAGAGACTTTGTAGGGAGTACATACAAGTACATCATGACAATCTTTGCTTTGATACCTTTGTGCAAACCTTCAAATTATTCATTATTCTGAAATCAATAACAAATTATGGAATCTTAACCCCCAAACTTTAAAGCATGATTCCAATGAATGTTTGAATGGTTCACATCTCTTTTCGCGGAAACTTTTGAATGCAAATATGTATGCAATTCGATCCTATGCAACAGCCGGTTGACTCACATTTTTACCGACGTCTTCATAATCTGATGGGGGGCTACTTTTGGAATCAATATTTGAACATAACACATTCTATCGGTCTATCGTATATCCTTTGCATCTCAATCCTTTCCTCTCGCCTTCCCTCTCTTTTCTTTACTCCCTTTCTGCTTGTCGATCCTTTCCCCACTTTCCTGCTTTACCGGTAACTTATCCCAGACCCATGGGGAGGGGACAATGCGTCCCATTCCCCTGCCCCTGTTACGCTACTGCCATTGATTATTGTTAAGAAATATAATCAACAACAGTTGGTATGGATTATAGGTAATTGTTACTTTAGAAAAAAACAAGGGCCATTCTCAAAAAACGGACTCCAGTAGAGTTATTTCGTTCTTTGATCCAAAAATCTTCTTGTTTTGCTTAAAATAAGTAACAGTGTTAATGTTCTGTTAGTACTTTGCGAGCTCTACATGGACATGTATAGTTTTCTATACTTTAAATATCATGATCTCGGTCATTTTGCTCCTTGAAGACCTAAAAACAAGCCAAAATGGTGTTTCCGCAGCTCTATGCACATATTTACAATGCTACATTTATCTCAATAGTCAAATGTTTTATTCATACCTGTGGTTTTTATTTCCTAAAATGCATCAATGATATATCGTCGTGGGTTCTGCATAGTGTCGAATCAGCATAAATGCTAGTTCTGAGAAAACGGCGTTTGAAAGTTTGAGTTACTTATGAATGCGTGTAATTAAATGAAATGAAAGGAAATGGCTATTTTAAGTGGTGTATGTTAAAGACATGAATGGTTACTAACTGACGACAATATTAAAATACCAAGAAACAAGTGTTTTCTTATTCAAAATGGCCACTGAATGTGGTTCGATTGTTTGTCAAACCCCAAATGTTTGATTCGCTGTGCTCTAAGGAGTCGAATACGTATTCGACTGCATGAAACCCATTGATTTCTAATGTTGGTATGGTGAGATTGCTATAGCTACGGGTTTTTACTATTTTAAAATGATGATGCCGATGATGCCACGATGATAAGAATAACAATGCTACATTTATCTCAATAGTCAAATGTTTTATTCATACCTGTGGTTTTTATTTCCTAAAATGCATCAATGATATATCGTCGTGGGTTCTGCATAGTGTCGAATCAGCATAAATGCTAGTTCTGAGAAAACGGCGTTTGAAAGTTTGAGTTACTTATGAATGCGTGTAATTAAATGAAATGAAAGGAAATGGCTATTTTAAGTGGTGTATGTTAAAGACGTGAATGGTTACTAACTGACGACAGTATTAAAATACCAAGAAACAAGTGTTTTCTTATTCAAAATGGCCACTGAATGTGGTTCGATTGTTTGTCAAACCCCAAATGTTTGATTCGCTGTGCTCTAAGGAGTCGAATATGTATTCGACTGCATGAAACCCATTGATTTCTAATGTTGGTATGGTGAGATTGCTATAGCTACGGGTTTTTACTATTTTAAAATGATGATGCCGATGATGCCACGATGATAAGAATAACGATGGCGGTGATGATGGTGGCAATAACGATGAAATAAGGAAACATCGAGCTTGACGACGA
>JAMKCH010041733.1:0-13336 GCA_023653785.1 Ophioderma brevispina
TAAAGGAGATTTTCCAGAATTCAAACTTTCTAATTTGTCCCCAATTGGTATATGATTATGACAACTAGCCGAGGTTTCAAGGTTTATTGACAAACAACTGACAAGTAGAAAACTAAGTTTTGAACTTGGCCTTGCCATCTGTCGCAAATCGGCCTATAGAGAAGCGGACTTAGATTTTTTGTTGTGCATGACCGAAAATACTCAATCTTATTCACATAACAAGTGTTTTTTTTCGCTTATTCACAATCAGGTGTTTTTATTAAACAATATTTAAGGTAGTCATTCTAAACACAAAACAAAATTGATAAAAACAATGTTTGTAAATTTCCTGGTCTCCTCTTCACTATAGCAATCAACTTGAAGAGGTATTATTATACATACATTGTCACCTACACCTGTGGAAATCTAATGGTTCCAATGAAGTTTAGAAACTTGTGTAATACTCTGGTAGATGTTAGATGAGCCAACTTATTAACAAGTTTCAACACGAGCAGCTCCTAATTGGTAGCAACTTCTTGCATTCACTTGAGGAAGTTAATTTGAATATGTGTTGGTGAAGCCCCTGTGTTATGACCACATTGTAAAATCAGGTAACTGAGAGAGGACTGTGATGCAATCTGCTGTCTCCTCTTTAATACAATGAATCATTGTAGTCTCAATTCTACACAAAAGGTCCCTAGTGCATAGTTGAAACCCGAACTATGCACTCTGAGGATCATACTATGTGATACCAAATTTGTAGGGGTAAGACTTGGTTGGTGGTAATTGTTAGGCCGATCCAGGCACGGTGTGGACATGAAACTGTTTACAGGGTGATACTGTATTATCATCAGATCTTTATTATTCGGAAAACGTTGGCGAATGCTTGGAAAGTTCTTGTCGGGCATGTATTTGGGACTTCTAGCTTATCTAAGATTATGAATGGGAAACCTTTGTTGCGGTTTATTTGCCTAAGTAAATGACTATTTATTGGATCTTCTAATGTAGTCCTAACCAAGTTATAAACTTGTCTACCCTTGAAATAATCCTAATATTATCTGTGATTCTAATCTATGATCAGATTATGCTCTTATAAAAGAATTTAAAAAAATTGGGCATTGACTTCTACTTAAGAGTGGTTTTTCCTAGTGTTTAGTAATCACCACAAATGAACAGCTGAAATTGTGAAATGCTATAAGCTTCGTGTAGTTTCAAACACTTGTTAATTTTCGGGAATCTATGTTGTAGGTGTACAGTGCTTTTCAAATCATTGACCACCCCCCTCAATTTTTTTTCGCATACACAAATCAAATGAATGATAAAAATAAATACAAAAACAGTTGCTCGCCGAAATGCATTATTTAGACCTTATTCAATATGACGTCAATCACCACCCATGTTGGTGGGCAATAATACCACTTCCAGTGCGTCAATGGATTCCATCTGTAGCATCTGTACAGGGATCATTGACAGTGAGGTGTATTGTAATCCTGGAATGTGTGTATCTTGTCCACCAACATGGCTGACTACCATAACATTAAGCTGTCATTCAATCCATGTGTAGCATTTTTACAGGGATCATTGACAGGTAATGTATTGTATTCCTGGAATGTACCTTATCCACCAACATGGGCCGGTTATTAAATATGGCTATACTTTTAAGATTTCGCTTTACTTAGCCAATCAGAGGAGGCTCAGAAGTGAGTGCTGTTTTTGAATATGGTTGCTAAAAGTTATTTTGCAAGGAATGGTGCAAAATACACGATAGCTTTCAAGACATTGAAACCATACTGAAGATGTACAGTCAACTGTTTCATTGTCACATGAGAAGTGAAGTAGCAGATAACAGACTGAAAAGGGGGGACATGCTAAAGACACAAGTTATCATTGGTAACCTAAATTCGAAATGATTGCAATGCAAAATAGTAACAAAAAACTGCCTTTAACTGCTAGGAGCTTTAATGTACGGTACATTATGAACAAAAGCTACATTTTCAGCTCAATTCATGCATGCCTCTCTCATGATTAGGGGATATTATTTTAGTTTTTATTGAAACAATGGATATTGACTGTTTGCCCACTCTGAGCACAATTCTAATATTACCACTATTGCTTTTTACCATAAAAAAACATTGGGCCTTCAAAAATTAACCCCTACAAATATATTTTAGAGGACAACATAAACAACAATCCGATCTGTGGTTTGAAATGAGTGCATTCAATTCAACCACAATCAGATAGCATGAAGTGTGGCAATTTAATTCTCTTGCTTTCCACGTGCATATGAAATTTTAAAGGTGCATTTCGTGATTCCAGCACCTTCTGTTTCTATTCATTGTTCATTAGATTCCTGATAAAAGCTTATTCTCCCAAAATTTGAGTTATCCCGATGCTTTGCGGATTTGTATTATGAGCACTTTCTTGTTTTTCCCACGGTCCCATAGGCCACATGCATGCTGTAATTCTGTTTCTGTCCGTTTACAGACAGAAAATACCAAATTGCGAATTTCTTACAATACGACCGATTTGCATGTAAGATTAGGTACACATGGATTACAAGCCTGATGGTTAAGATGATCTAAAAATCTCAACTTTTTTTGAGGTAAGTCGGGGGGACGAGGTTTAAAGTACAATTTACAAAAAAATACCCCCTTTAAAAAAAGCACATAGAGAAGACGATCTTCTGCTATTTATAATTATAATGGTACAGACACAATCTGTATGAAGAAACCTGGCATTATTTTTGCAAGCCTATGTCATTCATTACAGATTAAAGGGGCATTTTGTGATCCACAGCCTCGGTCCCCCGACTTACCTAAAAAATGTTTAATTTTTATATCATCTGACCGTTAGCCTTAGTAATCAATGTGTGCACAATCTATACGTGCAACTTTGTGTTGCGTCTGTAACAGTTGGCAGTGCCATGGGGGGGCATGGGGCTTTTGCCCCCAATTTTTTCTGCCCCCCTAGTTCCCCCTTCCCCCCCCCCCCCCCCCCCCGGCCGAAAGAAAAATGAGTGGATTTGGCAGAATTCAGCATTTGGGGCCAAAACTCAACCAGAAATTGGCTGGGTGGAAAATCAAGCGCGTTTTTGGGCCAAAATTGGTTCAAAATACCAAATAGTTGATACTGTTGGTTTTGGCCCCCCCCAGAATTTCACTTTTGCACCACCCCAAAACAAAAATTCACTTTGCCCCCTTTTTCCCCTCCCACCCCCTCCCCCCAGAAAAAAGAGATTTCTGGCGCCACAAAGAAAACACTGGTCGTAGAGAAATGCGGCATTTTGTATTTGCTGTCCGTAAAAACGGACAGAATTACAGCACAGTGGCCTATTGTGCCGTAAAACGGGCGATTGCTCATAACACCAAACCGCACGATCGGGATCATCTCAAATTGTTAATAAAAAAAAAAAAAAAAAAAAAAAAAAAAAAAAACAAAAGGACACAACAAAACTAAACAAAAAAACAAAAAAAAAAAAAAAGAAAAAAAAAAAAAGAAAGAATAAGCTTTTCTCAAGGATATCTAAGCGATCAATGAATAAACAGAAGGTCCTGAAATCATGAAATGTACCTTTAAAGGCTATAAAATTTCTTTTTGTATGTTATAGAAAATTCAACAGTTTAAGAAAACTACAATCATGACAGTTGTCTTTGTTGAGCGACAATCTTGACTTGTAATTTAAATATTTCTTTATAAATCATTTACCATCCAAAATATCTCTATCTATTTATGCCGATAATCTGTTAAAAACTTTCACAGCAGTTTTTCAGTGACAACATGCCGGTGAACAACCATGGGACACTTTTGAAAAGGTTTGAGGAAGTAATTTGTCAAAACCTTCTCAACCTTGACGAATGTCTTGATCACTTTGATAGGTTTTGGGATGACTTTGTGACTCACCTCAGTGATAATCCTCTTCAAGTTATATTGACGTCGTTTCCAACCATATCATCAATTTATTGATGACAAAAAGTCATGTAATGTTCGCTCACGCAAGTCTTACTATTGAGTGAACATTTGGGTACATTATAAAAAGTATATATTTGTTTCCATTTTAAGAAGCATGACTTAGAAGTTTCCTTGAGATTTTTTTATTGGATTTTTAATATATGATATTTGATGATCAGACTTCCCAACAAATAATTTTAATCCTATTTGGTGTAACTTTTACACAATTTGTCTATAAATTTTTTGAATCATTTTGGGAGGACATACAATGGTTGCTAAGTTTAAACCTCATTTGATTAAATAGTGTATGCATTTGTGAACATAGCATTTTCCAGGCAACTTCTTTTCTTTTTCTTTTTTTTAGGTTTGCACGATCACCAGTTTTTCAAAAGTTCTTGGAACCCAATTTTTTTAAAGGGTTATGTCAACCTTACTTAAACACGAAGGTGTAGAAGAAGTGTGAGAAATTATACAATACCTACAATCGAAAAACATTAATTATCCCGACAACAATATACAGTCACTTGAACAAGTTTAGTAAAACAAGCGGTTCTCGAACCATAAACGTTCTGGCATGCTTCCACGATCCACCTTTCCTTCACCTCTGCAAATTGACCTCTATGACCTTTGACCTAGGAATGTGACTCTCACCACACATGCAAGTGTCTGTGGTTGACCTATGACTCTGAGTTTGGTGACTATTTAGAGTTAAAGTGGTTTTCACAAGCAATTTTGCAAAGGTTAATGAAACTTTAATGCACATCCATACACATCACGGAGATACGAATTTGGATTAGTATGGTGCCGTCCCTGCCAACACAAATGACATTTGCTTTTTTTTTTTGAGACTCAAGTCCAAGACTACTCAATTATGAGAGCCTGGGCCATAGAGATTGGCCCCAATAAACATAACCTAAGATCAATGCTTGGTCTGGTTTGGCCCTAATAAGTTACCAAAACAAAGTTCATGTCCCAACACAGTAAATTGAAAAGTTCCTTCTGGAAAGGAGATTAAAGTACTAAAATCGTGGATAGTTCCAACCAAACCGGTATTTTTTAACAATGCCAGAGAAAGTGATTTAAAACCAATCCCATAATACATTGGAACAAGCCTATATTGTACTGTGTAAAACAAATGTCAGTGCTTATGGGAATAAAGGGTTCAAGAAGTTTAAAGGCGGACTCGAGAGGTTTCCAGATGAGGGCGCCTCAATTTTTTTAAAAATCGTGTTATTTGCCTGTACATAATGCTTGTCCATATACTAAGCATTGTGTGAAATAACTAAGCTAAAAATCGAAGTCCTTCTATAGAAAATCACAACTTTGTTATAAAAATTCCGGATTCGGAATTTTTGTTATACCGGTATCCTATGGCACTATTATACTCAAAATGCATAGATGTTTACTGCATGAAACGGAAGTAAATCCGATTCATCTCTCAGTTGAAGAATTGAACATTTTTAGTGACTATCTTTAGTTCTAGATAACTATTTTTAATTCTATTCAAACATAATTATAATTTCGAATCTCTGAGTCAGCATTTAAGTACCAACAAGTCATTTCATGATCATTCTAAAATGACCCAAGTACTAATGCTTGTGGGCTGAAATGAGTGTAAACGTCAGGGTTTGTATGGGTTAATAATAGGATTTTGTAGTATCACATGACATTGAGGTGAAATTTTCCTTCCCAAACTGGTGCATTGTGGACTAGAACCCCTCTGCACAATGCGTCCTCTATTGATTCCATTACCATTTAGAAGACGTTTGGTCACTGGACCTGGACCATTATTTCATGGTAACAATTAATTATCACTTATTGATTTTGTACCCCAACTTTACAACAGAACTGGCCGTGGTCAATTACTGATTTTGTGTAGCTCCTCTGCTGCTCTTTCTATACCTTCACTTAATGAGAGGTAAGAACCCACTGATCTCTATCAATGATTGGAAACCTGTGCTTCATAATTGAGGCACTGACGCCATATTGGTCATCCCAAAAGAGCCGCAAGTCAGGTGGTTAAGAGCCGGTCCCCTTTATACAAAATTTTTGTTCATTGAAACTATGTGGATAAGGACATAGATCACTACTACAGGAATCAAAAGCAATTCAGTACTCATTGTATTTGCGCGTATGGGATGCATGTCTCTAAATGTGCACCCGGGTACAACTTCTGTTAAACAGGTGTCTCGGGAATGTTATTGTGTTCGTTAGACCAAGATGTTCCAAGATGTCCGCCCGTTGCTCATTCATCTAATATACAATTACTGTTGTGTAGCCAATCCATTATATTGAGATCAGTGGGTAGACCAACAGCGTGGAATCCTAGTACAACAAATTTTCAGGTCTGGTTGTAAAGATTTGGACAATTTGGGTGCTTTGATGGGGCCCTTCGGTCATGATTGTTCCTATGACCCACATACGACTCGTCCTTTGTCTGTATTTCATTTAAAAAAATAAGAAATACCCTTACAGTGGAGTTTGATCTTCAGCTTCAACAGTTTTAAAATAAGAAAATATCCTTGACAACATGTAAAAAATTCAGATTTTTTTTCGCTCAAATTCTCTTTTATAATATGTTAAACCAATGGCGACGTCGAACATTGGAATTTCACTTTCTTGGCTGCCCTCCCCTGTCTGTGACCTTTGAAGGCCTATATTGCAAAGATTCCCACAATGGATTTTTAAATGGGGGGGGGGGGTAATGTCCCAACTTAAATCAGGTTTCAAAATTGTGTTGGCCACTGCTTGGAAATGGTTATATGACAATTTGCAGGGGTCAAACAGATGTGCAATTTTTTTACCATTCTGACGGAGGTGGGGGGGGGGAGCCTAAGAAAACCCAAATTTATATGGGATTAACATGTAAAAGCAAAATCTTGACAAAAAATTACGATTTTTTAAAAAAAGTAAAAAAAATGAATATTTTTCATATTCCAAACCGTTGGAAGCTGCCGAATCAACTCCACCGTAAGGGTCATGTATCGGGCAAGATAACACCCTGACTGACCCGACATCAAAGCACCTAATTCGGTTTATTGTTAGGCAGCCGATATTGCTGTAATCTAATTTGATACATTTTGGGGGGGGGTGGGGTGAGCTTCTATATTGAACGAGACTTGACCGCCATAGTCTGCATCTGATGCTATCTGCACAGTAGCAATGAACTCTATTGAACCCAGACTTAACAAGGAGCTATAAGGTTTAATCTAACACTTCAATATCTCATTTCTTTCTTCTAATTGGGTTTGGTTCTGCCTTGCTTTTACACGGTAGCTTTGACGTTGACTGCTTTTATTGTCTAGGGAGGAAGTGGGTGTTCTTTTATTTGTATTTTTTCCTTTGTTTTTCATTGCGACAAAAGTATTTTTATGAGTCCCAAATGCTGGGTGTATTTTGTCTTGTGGGTTTTTAGCCTCACTTTGGATGTTGTGTTGTTTCATTATTAGTTTTTAAAGGGGAATGGAACAATATTAAGTATAGAAGTTTTCATCTTGAGAGATGGCCTTCAACCAGAAACCCCTTCTTGTAAGTTTCGCCCAATATTTCAATCCGTTTTGATGACAGCTAGAACATGATTTTTGTTAGCCCTATAGAGTACTGTGTAAAAGTAATATGGTCAACCAGAATGGAGTACACTTTCGCTCATACTCCAAAACCAAACATCATTTAGCCCTAAGAATGTCACAGGGTAAATGCAAAATAGTAAGCTTCTTCGATACCAAAATTTTGACCACTTCCCGGTAAACCTGGGCTTCTGGGAACAGAAAGGAAAACCAACGAGGCTTTAGCAATCGGCCAGGGACCTTTAACTTTCAATTATCACCTAGCATTCAGGTCGGTATCCTTAACCCCTGGGCACTGCCTGCTTATCTAGGCATCTAAGCACTATTTTATTGGTTACTTGGAAGGTATATCATGTAATGGGCCATATCAGAGATATTGTAAGAATGTTAGTATAGTTTACACAGAGTATAAACGCACTATTTTGATGGTTACTTAGAGGGTTATTCATGTTGTGTCCTGTAAATGAGCCAACAACATATTGTATCAACCTCTTAAAATAAAGAGTGACAAATCATCTGAATTTCGAGTGATTTTAAATTAACTCTAATCGCGTGGCTTTTAGCTCTTAAAAGAGCGAGAAATGTCAACCTGAACACCTTAACTCGCGGTTACCGAACTCACTCTGTTACCGAGTGGCTCAAAATGCCACGCTTCTTCGGAGTTAAGCCCCAATCTGAACTTGTAATCGACCGTGATTTTATCTCTCAGAGTGAGAAAATGCTCACGCTTTTTCGGAGTGAACTATAGCCATCCGAAACGACGCAAAATCGCGTGGATTATTTTCGATCAACATGCGGCCGAGTAAGTGAGACCGTCAGCAAACGGTTGAACGAGGTTGAAAATTAAGTGAAGAAATCGTAGATATCTTCACAGGTGAGTATATTATGTCCTTGTCGTTCCCCCCCCCAGTTCATATCATTTTACGACAAAGTGTGGAGAACATTACATGTTATTTCTGTATTATCACTCGTACGTACGGTAGTCTGCGCCAGTCTAGGCATCACATGTACGACAACGCACATCATGCATGTCACGGCCATGCAAGCCATGATCATACACTCATGCATACCACAATCATGCCATGTCCTACTGAATCATGCCAAGGATTCGCCACAATATTCATTCATGTCACGATGCTATTAATTATTAACCTACACATACAATATTCTCACCAAACAAACAAATTCAACAAGAATCACAACTCCTATAGATGACCCCCCCTAGTTCACTCTAAACAGGAGTATCAGTTCACTCTTTACTTAGAGTTATTAAGAGTCCTCTTTTTTTTGAGTGGATCTCACTCTAAAAAATGCGTCACTCAGCTGGCCCTTTTTGGAGTGAGATTTTCGCGCGTTTAGAGTGTTTTTCACTCTTTTGTTTTAAGAGATAGGTGGTTAAGGGTCCCATTAGAATGTCACAGTTCGAATCGCCCCAGTGGCACTTTTCTCTCTATTTTTTTAATGTTTCCGTGTGTCACCACACTGGGGAAGCCAAACTACTTCAAAGATTATCATTTTCAAATCGTGACTTTACAGTTTTCTGTGAGAAGACTTTGCTGATGCTTTTAGATCAAATTTATGACTCATGTATTGAAAACTCCTTGATTTGATACTGATTTCATCATTATACATGTCTCTTTGCATTCACCTTCATCACCACCATGATAAGATATGTGTCAAATGAACCATTTGGGAACTGTGGGGAACATTTAATAAAGCTAACAGAATATCTTCACATTTATTCACAGCAATGACACACCATACAAGAATGTAAAACAACTTCCCCCCCAAAAGCTTACACGCAACAACTACATTTGTGCCGATGACCTTTAATACCATAACGTCAAGTTAAGTTCACTGTTGTCTCTGGGCAGTTTATTTTCTGTAAGCTTTCCCTTATGGATTATAAGATAACATGATTAACCATTAAAGTTGCGAGTGTTTACACAATACAGTCATGATGAGTATCCATCGATGACCAATTTTTGAATGCCCAATTTGACATTAATGCATTTAAGTCCTCATGAGTTTACCAGCTTTTATTACCTGGAGTAATAGTAAAGCTATTTAGAGGGCACAAAATTGTGTGAATTGGTTATCACCTTGGTGGATTGGGATGAGTGGCTGAGGTGGGTAATAGGACCAATTAAGTGACCTTTAATACTACAAGTCACAGGCATCATGAATGTGTAACCATAGACGTACCTCAGCACAGCGACATAACATAACATTAAGGTTCTTGTAAGGAATGCCAGTGGCACATAGCAAGTCATTTAAAGGATGACTCGGAGCCGAGATCAGCTCGGAGATTTCCCGATGAGGGCGCACTCATTTTTCAAACAAATTGGTTTTTTGCATGTACATAATGCTTGTCCATATACTAATCACTGTGTGAAATAACTAAGCTCAAATCGGAGTCCTTCATATAGAAAATCACAGCTTTGTTATAAAATTCTGTATCGAGAATACATGGTATCCTATGGCTCTGTCATATTGTGCAAATGTTTACGGCATGAAAATGGATAATCCGATTCATCTCCAACTTTTGATTTAAGCAATTTATATGATTATCTTTAGTTCTAGATGACTATTTGAAAAATTTCAAAAATCTCTGAGTCAGCCTTTAAAGGTGCATTTCGTGATTCCAGCATCTTCTCTTTTAGCTTCTTTTATTCATGTTTCACTAAATATCCTTGAGAAAAGCTTATTCACAAAATTTATTTGATTCCGATATTGCGGTTTCGTGTTATGCGTAATTACTTATTTCCCACGTTGCCATAGGCCATTGTGCTGTAATTTCTGTCCGTTTACGGACAAAAAATACAAAATTGCAAATTTCTTACAGATACTACCGAATTTGCACGTAATATTAGGTACACGTGGATTACTAAGGCTACGGTTAAGATGATATAAAAATCTCAACTTTTTTGAGGCAAGTCGGGGGACGAGGTTGTGGATCACGAAATGCCCCTTTAAGTGGTTGTTCGTGTGATATTTCAATAAATAGCTTTGGGCAGCTTCAAAACTTAATTGTTTACCCAGCGATTCTGCCAGATTCTTTCCACTTGAAACCGTTTTTTTTTTGGTTCTAGGCCTACACAATGCAACAAGTTTTAACCACCACGTTAAGTTTTGTAGCTGTCCTAACTAAATTTTAGGTTTTTTATTCCATCAGCAGCAAGCAGTCGAAATTAGCCAACTTTAGTGCAGAAAAAATGCCGAAATATAGTATAAAACTGGGTATAGAGGTCAAATGCAGGCTGAAGATTAAAGGGGGGCAAGAGGGGCAATGTTCCCACAAGGGGGAAGCTTTCCCCTGCCCCCTCTGATATCCTCATGAAAAGGTTATTTCCAAACTGCAGTGATTCTGACAGTGCATTTTGCCATTATGAGTGAATGTTCATATCACGCTACTCCATAGACCACTGTGTTGTAACTTCTGTCTGTTTATGGATAGAAAATACAAACTCATGAATTTCTTTTAGAGTAGACCAAATCTGCACGTAAGATTAGACACACATGCTGTACTTCTAAGGCCAATACAAAAATCTCATTTTTCTTAAAGGTTAAGTCTGGGGATGAGGCTGTGGATCATAAAAATGCCCCTTTAATACAACAAACAAAATACTAAAATGCAAAGAAAAGACACCAAATGATTACAATATGCCCACAAACATGGCACAAAATCAACTTCAAGCCATTCACAATCGATTGGCAAATAATGTTCTGTCCTTTTCTCATACCATGAGTGTTGGGCACTGCTTTCAGAAAGAGATGACAGATTTAATCTAGCAGTTGGCTTAATGAATTAATAGAGACAATCAAATCAATTAATCAGAAAGAAGAGAGCCATTTCTCTGTATCACAAAATGAACATTGGTCCAACTTCTAATTTGCCCAACCATTAAAATTCTCTTTCCACTTTATTCACAAAAGAAACATAGGTCCAACTTCTTGTAAAACCTGCCCAATAGACTTAATTAGAAAGCCCACAACACTGTCACAATTTTGTCATTTTGCCACTTTAGAGAAATCACACAGGTTCATATTTCACCAAGTGCCATACATGCGCAATTAATTATTTCTGATTCATTTACCTCTCCTGATGTGTTTCCTGTTCAATGCTAACCCTTTAAGCACTCTTATGCATGATAGAGAATTGATTTGGGAAAGGAATGTACATCCACCATTTAGACATTGATCTTCATTTATTGCAATTTCAAAATGAAAATGCCAGGGGGAACTTCCTTCTTTATAGGTATGCATATCCAAGATGGGCCAAATCCATATTTTTGGAGGCTGTTGCACACAGATCATTCTTTTTTTAATTTCACTGTAGTGTTTAGGTTTTGTACCCATTTTAAAACACCAACATGCATATAACAAAATAAAAAATACTAACTTTTTTGTTGGGTATTTTTATTTAATCTACTGCTCCCATAAATCACAAGCATTTAAAGCATTAATTTCACCATTTTTAAATTAAGAGTAATGTGAAGTTTTAACTTGAACGCCTTAATGCCTTTACGACACTATTAAATGTGCCAGCCATTTAAAGAAAATACACACCATGGCACTTACAAGTTTTATACTAGTGTTCAAATCTAAACACAAAGGAATTTAGAAGTTAAACACCAGAGTTCAAATTTGAACACAAAAAGGTGTTTAGTATCTAAACACTTTGGAAAATATTGTTTTAAATGTGTTTTGTGGTTCAAGTTGAAAATTCACATTACTCTTAAAAGTACAAATGGCAAAACTGTTGAATTTTAATGTATTTTGGTGATTTATGCATAGTGGTCTGAGAAAATGACAAACTTTTAACCAAAAAAGTTGGTATTTTTTATTTTCTTGTTTTGTTGAATGCATCTTGGCATTTTAAAATTATACCTAAACACTTACTTTTTACCATGGCAGTGTTGCCCCAAAGTCCATATTTTGGATTTTTTTTTCTATAAAAACCCTACTTTTCACACTGTTTCATTTTTCTCTTGTAAAGACTCACATGTTTGACACGTTTTAGCTTTATTTTCAACCAAGACTCTAAGTGGTGAAAATTTCAAGACTGTTCGTGCATATTTTAACAAAACCTTGCACATACACCCCATCAAGTACCGTGGGAAACAAACTTGCGGTTTTGATGGTAGACGCAATAATACATGTTGCATAGCCCTATTCAATACTGTGCTAATATTGATGGTTAACCACTAAAACAGCGGTTTTTTGTTTATATCTTGGGAATGAAATGGATTTGAGGGCTCAAATTTCAGGAGAACAATGAGAAAACTATGGCCTTTCATCTAATATCAAAATCGATACTACTTCCGGGTAAATCAGGGGGGTCCCAAAGACGATCAGAACACGCACCTTAACCTAGCGGCCCTATCATTGTTCCAGGTTGTTGTGCTAATGTAACATTTCTAAACCTTACACCATTTTAGAACATTATGTATGGCAGTACTCACTACTGTGAGAAAATGAGACAAGAACATTGATACCAGGTAGCACAAAGACTAACATCATTTAAGACTCACTTTGTCAACATCAGCTCTTTTTTTTTGGAAAATATCATGAAATTGTTTTAAGATATTTTAACAAAAAGACATTTCATAGAATGCTAAAGGTCCATGGCCCGATCGCTAATAGCTTCGTCCCCAGAAGCCCCAGATTTTTACTGGAAGTGGTCAACATTTTGGTATCAGAAGAAAGCTACTATTTTTCTCATTTAACCTGTGAAATCTTAGAGCCAAAGGATGTTTGGTTTGGAAGTTATGAGCGAAAATGTGCCCCATTTTGGTCGACCAATATTAATTTTACACAGTACTCTATGTCTATGGGGCTTA
>JAMKCH010041734.1:0-13099 GCA_023653785.1 Ophioderma brevispina
TGCTCGTCAGTCATGCAGTCGTGTAACGAATTCACCGGAAACGAAATCGCCTTTTTACGTAATGTCTAAAACATCATTCAGCAAAAGCAAAATTACATGACTTGTATTACTTTTCACTTAGGGTGCAATTACTAATCATTTACTAATGTCATCTTTAGTATATTGTTGTAATATAACCGAAATGTTTACATTGTAGCATATTTTCTGATGATTTCGAAAAAAAAAAACAATTGTTTACTATTTGGTAAGAAGTTGTATTGCATACAGTCAAGTGGCAGTTAAAACGTCTGACTAATGTCAAAGGTCAATTGTAGAATTCGAGCAGATGACACTGCACAGACCCGAGATTTGTTTTTGTTGAAGTTGCAATATGGGGAAAAGGGAAAAGATACTATGCGGATTATTGTGATAAGTCATTTGCTGACAATAAACAGGCACGTTGAGAGGAAAAATATAAAGGCGGGCACCATCAAGATCTCGTCAAATTACCATTATTATTTTTTTTAAAGGTAGGTCAAGTCATCATGAGTACAACAGACTCCACAGTCACAGACTGTCATGACGTCCCACTCACAGATAGAATCTGGATAAAATTAAATAACCCCATAACATGCCTGGCAGAGAAAGGTGCATGGGTTGTTATGGAAAACCACTCACATACATCTCTCCATTACCAGTGTGGACACGAGATGCCATTGTTTACTGCCTCAATGGTTAATACAATTAAATATGAGTCAAACTTACCTAGAATCACCATAGCATGATACCTCAAGGGAACATTAATACCAATTAATCCAAATGGCAATCCTTACTGACCTTTAGAGGCTTAGTGGCCTTTTCTGAAGTGAAAGCAGTGGCCTATAAAACGGCTGCCGTGTACGTTAAAAACGGAGACTATATACACGGCAACTTCGTTTTTCTGTCAATCAAAAATGCGTTTGGACTTCGGGTTTGGCTCCAGGTAGCCCTTATATTATAGGCGAAGCCATGCTTCAATAAAAATCACAGCTGAAAAAAGTCCCAAAATACGATTGAAAGATTCCATTTCAGTATAGCTTTCACCTAGCACAAATGGAAAAATTTAGTAAGTATGAAGAGTGTAGAAAACAATCTTAAATTTAATTCACTAGCTGAACAAGTCGAAGCAATGTGCATTTTTTTTTTTTTTTTTTTTTTTTTTTTACAGCACTTCGACTCATTGCCATGTAGGGCACCGTGTTCCCTGTTGCAATGTTTGTCGCATTATCATACAATGGCGAGGAATTGTAACCTCATACATCAATGCGTGAGTCATTATTGTGACTACTCCCACGACATGTTCTGCTGAGCATAACCTTTTTGTCTTTCATTCATCTTTTACCATTTGGACATTAGGTTATCAGCTACGTAACGGTTATGCGCTGTACAGGGACTTGGTATAACCAATAAGGACAAATGCCAAATTTAACGTCATATGACATCGTCAAGATTTTTTCAAACTACCTACAAACAGGACTCTGTAGCAATTAACAATACTTACAGAACAAGAATCAACACATGTTCATCAAACGGCGAAAAAAAAAAAGGAAAAAAAGTACTTAAGTTGGATGAATTTTCAATGGCAGAAGTATTTACTCCCTAAAACTGTCAGGGAGTGAGTGGTTGCCAGTAGTTCGGGTTTGGCGGGTCAAGGTCGACACACACATTCGTTTGTTGGTTAACAAAACACCGTGGTGGATTCTTGTTCTGTAGGATTGTAAGTAAGATCCTGTTGAGGTTAAGTTTGAAAAATTGGCATGTGCTTATAATGATACCAAGTCCATGTACAGCGGCATAACCTTCATGTTAGCTGATATACGATAATGTCCAAATGTTAAAAGTTGAATTGAAGACAAAAGGTTATGCTCAGCAGAATCTCCCGACATTGCCGACAATTTAATTCCGCTGTCAATAAACAAAAGGACATCCATAAACTAATGTTTATTTAGATAACTTTATTACATCATTGGATTAGTACAACTCTAGTTTGAGTAGTAGAGTGGAATTACACCCATCGACATGTGTGGTTATCGGCTTTGCCGAGCGGCAACCCTCTACCATACACAAACAGTCCATATAATTCGACTTCAACCATGCTTGATTCAGTCAGAAATGAAAATGGCTTACATCGGCAATAAATGAAGTTAAACTGGTGATGTAATGTTCAAAACATATTAAGTCAAAAAAGAGTGCAATCGAGAGGAAAAGTGCTCTTGCAACAACCATAACAAACGAAATCTGTGGGATGGCATGCCCTTTGAACCCTTGCAAGTCATAAACAAGCTTGCACGCTATTGTGTATCATTATTTTTGCGATTTTTAAGATGTGAACTTTATGTTTATGCGTTAATTTATGGTTTTTAAACAGAAAAATCTAAGCCACATGAGTCAAAAATACTTGAATGGTTTTGAAATTTTGCTTATAGTGTTCTGAGGATAACATCAAAAAAGTTGCAAAAAAAATAAAATATAGCAAACATTTCCCTGTACGGTTTGCAGACTGTGTAACACATGGGCATTAAAATTTTCTTACTCCGCGAAACAAAGATTTATCCTTTAATCGTGTTAAGGATAAATAAGCACCAGGATGGAAACAGATTTTACAATGGATATTAAAATTACTCAATTCATAATAGAGCAATATTTAGTCGTTTTAAGTTGAAAACCAGGAGAATGAGAAGTCAAACTTGGTAAGCGTACTTTAAAATTTGACATTGGTGTTTCGGCTCAGTGGAAAGGTCACGAATCTACCTGACCTAAGGTCAGAATTGCCGGTTTATTTGTCAACAAGCAGATCGCGGGTGGTTAAACAGCACTGAACATAGATATTTTCGGTTTATTTCAACTATCACTCTTCTTTGAATTCGACCTGCCAAATTGTTTCAAAGCTGTCTGGTAAGGTGATTTTGTATATCAGCGGACAATTTCGTAATGGTAAGATGATTTGAAAAGGTCAATTTTAAAACATATGTCTAAAAAGGCTCCCATTGTATAAACGATTAAAAGCTAGTCAATGGAGTGTTTTCTCTGTTGTAGAGGGTTATATCCCTCTAACAAGATTCGATTGTGTTAGAGTGAATATTGTATACGTTATTTTTTACAGTTTCACAGAAATAGAAAACAAATCGTAATGCCAATGTCAGAGTGACTTTTAAAATTAAATACAGGAGATTTTATAAATCACAACGGTCGCATTGAGGCAAAGGCAAACTACCATTTCTTAGATCAAAGGGGGGGATCTAATAAGTTGCCCTCTTTCAATAGTGCTGCCTGCATACTCTACAAGAACGTACTAAAATAAAAAAATAATGGAACAGGCCTATAAAGAAAATAAGAAAATATTAACAAAATAAAAATTGTAAAATAAGAGTTATACACATAAATGAAAAGAAAAGAAAATTAAAATGAAACAAAATGAAACCAAATAAAGGGATAGCTAAATTCAAAAACAATTTCAAAAAATACGAACAAAAAAATATGATTAAAAAGACATAAAAAGAAAACGAATAAAAACGAACGGTAATATTAAAAAATTTTAAAAAAATGAATGATTTAAAAAAATAAAAACAATATAACATAAAAAAACTAAATAAAAACCAAAAAATAATAATAGATTATAAAAGTATAGAAGACAAAAAAAAAAAATTAAAATTCAAATAGTAATAAAAAGACCAAAAACAAAATTACAAATTAAATAAAAACTACAAATATTTTAAAATATAAACATTGAATGAAAATACAAATGCAAATATATTAATAACACTACTAAAATAGTTGTCATAATTTAAAGCAATAACAAAAATCTATAAAAATAAAATGAATAATAAACATAAACAATGGTAAAATAATTAAAAATACTACCCATATAAAAGAAATTTTAAAAAGTCCGACCTCTAGCCCTCGGCTCTAGCCTAATTATTCTATCTCTGCATGAAGCCATCACATCACGGCTGTCGGGTCATGTTTCATTCATGCACGGCTGCTGGGTCACGTGACATTCACACACGGCCGCCGGGCAGCTTTTTGCCGTGTATGTAGCCTCGGCAGTGAGGCTTCACTACATTTACAGGTGCCGGGCGGCAGCTATACAACCCTGTATTTATAGTCTTTGCCTTTTCTGAATGCTCAATATCCATATATCATGAAAATCAAGAGAAATTGGAAATTGTGCATACACTGTTTCAGACGTTCCTGTGTTATTGTTGACATGAGAACAAAAGAAGATGTCAAGGAGCTTTTTCTCACCCCAATCAATATTGGGATAACTTTTGAATGGGAGGTCAATCATGTTGTTTATATCAAGTCTGCAGACTGCAGTACAATGGTCCTGGCGAGTGGCGTGCAAGAGTGCACATACAAGTACACTTGTTTATGCCCGAGGGCATAAACAACGTTCATACCCAAAATACTATAATGAACCCCGTTCATGTACAATATATAATCGTACTTTTTACTAACTATTCATGTATTACTTACAAAATTAAATCATTACATATCAAATTCAGGGCGATCTTGTCGTTGGGGTCCACGATCATATAGGGAAGAAAAAAATACTTTTCCATCAGATTTAAGCTAGCCGACAAGGTTAAATAGCTCCCTTTAAGCTTTGCCAACAAGGTTAAATCGTTTTTATCGTACTAACCTGTATCGACGACGACGACTTATCTTAAAATCCTGTTAAAGAAACGAGGTTAAATCGTTGGGAGGAGGGCAGGGCTTTGATATATGAGGGAAATTATGGGGTAAAACTGAAACACGGTTGCGAAGAAGTGGCCGCCATTGCAAGAAATCATGGAACCACTCCCGAGAAAATGCGAGCATCATTGGTTGATTTTCCAGATTTTCCATCAGTCTCGGTTGGATAAAAATTCCAAAAATTCAACGGGCGTGTGGAAGAAGTGGGGTGGGGAGTAGAGCGACTATTGACTAAACTAGCGTGGCGAACAAATTGTTTTGTCGAGCGTAAAGGAAACTGCGTGAAACACTGTAGGCTAGCGCTCCACCAATCGTAGTACAATAAACGGGACACACGCTGTGTATAGGGGCATTGATTTGGGAGCCTCAACATTTGCCCAGAATGCATCAAGGGGAGGGAGTGTTGAGGCTCAGTAAGAGCCACTCGCGACAGCGGCTGCTAGCTTCAATGGCGATTTCCGTTGAAAGTGGCCCAAAAAGCAGGTAAAATTACTTTTTGCAACAAATTAAGTGCCATATATTATAAATAGGTGATTTTGGACCAAAAACACATTAGGGGAGCTATTTTATCTTGATTGCCTAAAAGATTAACTTGATGCTCAACCTAGTATAAAATAGTACTAACCCTATAGCGAGGCCCTATATATATGATCTTGGACTCCAAAGACAGCGATCGCAAAGTCTGAAAAATTGCATGATTTTTACACTTCGGTGGTTGTAATGGCAGGCCAGCATAAACGATTTTTTTACATGGTCAACTCGAGACGAACAAGTATAGTCCCCGTAAATAATGTTAGAACATGTCACCGTAACAATGGTGTGAAACTAAGCGTACGCTAGCCAGAACAGTAAGCTGAGCGCCTAGACACAGAGAAGAGTACCGGCATATGCGACCTGGTCACGGGCGTTCGTATCGCGTGGCTATTTTAATCGTTGTGGTTACGCGCTGTCGACAGCAGTGCGACCTGCACGCACATATGCAGCAGATTGTTCGAATCAGTTCAAACAATTATTTACTCAGAGCTATAAAGATAAGCAGTGAGACAGTACCGGTTGTGCTGCGACCAGTACACGGGCGTAGCGCGTACATATTTATCTTGTGTTGTATACGCTGTTTACAGCAGTTGCGACGTTCACGCACACAAAACAGCAGATTGTTGAATCAGTTCAAACAATTGGAGTAGTATAATCGATTGCTCGATCATGCCAAGGTTATCTTTATTGTGTCAATACCGTCGCCCGAAATGGCTATTGACACGGTCATGCGGTTGTGAGAAGTAATGGCTATAGAGCGATTAGGTGTACTGTGAGGTGTGTTCTATGAGATTTGGTCCGCAATATGCTCCAGGACCTTATGGTCCAGACCATGGTCCGGGAGCATAAATAATCTTGGAAAATATGTCAAATATGGCCCAGGACCACATTTGCCAAGGGTCTGGAGCAAAATAAAAAAGGAGCCTTATTTGAATATGTGGAGCATAGAATGAAAAAATATGTTCAAATATGGGTCCAGGACCACATTTGCCATGTGGTCCTGGAGATAAATAAAAACGGAGTCATTTGATAAAAATGGCTCCTGGGACAGTGATTGATTTCCTTGGGTGCACACATGCACAGGTGCATGTGATTTTCTTATGTGCATGTAGGCTTGTGTGTAGCTCTGAAAACCTACATGATGCATAATGTGCATGTAGGGCCAGAACCAAAGTTAGTCAATTTAGTCCTGGGAGACACAAGTAATACCAAATAGAATGGGATAGTTGAGATTTTGATGTGATTATTGTATGAATGACATATAGTACAACTAATCAGTTGTACTGCTGAGTTAAAAATGTATTGTAATACTTGAGGTGGCTGATAGAAGGTCAGTGGTCATGTCACTTCAAACACAGGGCTCGTTTGGATGACTTTAATGACCCTGATCATTTCGAAGAAAAAAATGGGAAAAAAAAAAGTGCGGAAAAATCCAGGGTGCCCCATCAAAAAATCAAAAAAATGGCCTCCAAATTGTCACAAATGTGATTTTTGGCCATATTAATCAATTATTTTTGTTCAATAATATGCTTAATTTTGGTGTCAATACCCATGTTTTGGTTATTAGGAATCATGCTATCCAACTTTCATCTCACCATAACCTTCATTTTCTTGAACTGAAAATGCCACATGTTTGCTTAAAATGAAGCTTCTGAGGGTGGCTTTACCATAAAAATCCGCATCTGAATTGGTATCAATTTGAAACATTCAGAAACATGTTCTCTAGGAGTTGTATATGAACACTTGATGAAACATTTGCACTGCATGGTGTTTTGCAGTTTTGCCAACTGTAGGATATTTACATGTCATATAAAATGCCTTTCCATTAAAACCCACACATAAGAAAGTTTGTTGACCCCTAAGTTTTGTCAAATTTTTAAAATGGATGCCACGGGAAAATGGTAAGTGTTACACAGATCTAATCTTCAGAGAATGACGAATCAAAACATTCTGATGATGGCCCCCACCAGTTAATATGTAAAACTTTTGAATGATATGTACTTTTGGGGAAGGCACCCCTGCCAGTCCAATTTTTAGGCTAAAACGGCCATATCGAGAAAACGGAAGTCCTTGGCAGCCAAAAAACGTGGGTATTGCTACAAAAATGAAGGTGATTAAACAACAGCTTATCAAGTTATGCTCACAAATAGATGTTGACCAAATTTGGCGGCCATTTTGGATTTTTTTGTTCGTTGGGGCACCATGGTTTTCGCACTTTTTATTTTTTTTTCTTCGAAATGGATAAGCATCATGTAAAGTTCATAATTTTAGCCTGTGTTCAAAGTTATCTGAAAAATAGGCCCGGAATATGACCCTCTATAAGCCCACCTCTACTTTTTAATGTATGCGTGCATGCAACATTGATTTTGTGCATGTGCAATTTTTGTCACATGCACCGGTCACATGTAAAAGTTACTTTGTAAATCGAGCACTGCTCCTGGAACAATTGAATACACAAATGGTCCCGGCCTGAGCATGGCCAAATGTTGCTCCGTGAGAATATTCTCAAATTACTGCCTCCAGGACCATATTTGCATATGGTCATAGAGCTGATGCACTATAAATTTGGGTTAGAATATTTCTCCAGATTACATGCTCCAGGACCATATGGGGGGTTTTCAACACACGCCTCATCGTGCAATATCCTCCCCCGCCCGAAATGGCTATTGGCGCGATCATCGTGTCAATAAGTTCGCCCGAAATGGCTATTGACCAGATCATCGGGTCAATAAACGTCGCCCAAAATGGCTTTTGACACGCATCATCGTGTCAATTCCTCGGCCTTATCCTTTATGCCGACACGGCAACGTAACATAAACAATGCATGGCAACCCGACAGTACGTAGGCATCACATTTGCTTGACCGCAATGGATGTCATTCGGTGGCTTGCCCATCAGTTCACAGGAATGGGCTTTTCGGCAGATGTATCCAAAAAATCAAGAAAAACAATGAAAGTGCCACAAAATAAATGTGGAAGGCGAGCGCAAGAGATCCCCATGAGATGGTGCTATACCACATCGTGCACAGGGAATGTCTGTAGGTAATAAAGCTAAAGAGCAACGGCCTTTATGAAAGGCTGTAATCACAATGGCATCAATGCATGGATTGGTGCGCATATCTGCATGCAAAAATGCCCATGATGGGTGGGCTGCATGCCTGCCAACACTTAGAATAGTAGTAAAAAGGAGCTTCTTCCCGTGAATGAAACAGTTTTTCATATGGGTGTACTTGCATCACGGTAGCCAGGACAGTACAATAACAGTTGGAATAGGCTCCAAAGAAAAAAAGGATTCGCAAATTTTCCCGAAAGTATTACAACAAAATGTTTCATATTATTTCCTCACTCGTAAACCATGCTAAGTACTGTCTCGGTCATGTGCCATGAGTTGAGGAAAATACATGTATGCTTGAAAGTTCTACAATAGTAAACTTAATGAGAAATCAAGGTCATAATTATTTTTAGATTCCTATGAAAACTATATACTTTGCTAAAGCTGAAAATGTAAGGAAGACAAATTATGCAACGTATGTGTTAATGCAGTACAGGGTGCCACCACATGTCGTATAGGGTCGTACAGTACTTGTATGAGTAATCATCAACAACAGCTTGATTGGAAAGATCAATCCAGAGCATACCAATCTGCAGTTCCTAGTACTTGGGTGTCCTGAGGAGGATGTCATCTGTCCTAGAGACGTGACGGAACATGCTTACAAGGCCTTGGTACAACCTATTGGAATACTCAGAGCCGCAGTGTGGGAGTCCCTACTGATAGTGGACAAGGGAACGCTCTGAAAGCAGTGTAACGATAAAACGCCTTGAGATGTGTAGGCGACATCATAAGCTTCAAAAAGGGCACTGTATTAAAGGAAATATGGCTTGCAGGGTGATTCAAAAAACGTATGTAATTTTTGCTTTTTTAATACAACATCAGTACACAGGTACAGCATTGTATAGGAAAAACCCTGGATTACCTCACAATGAAAAAAGGTGTTAATATGGCTTTTTAATTTAAAAAAAAAAAAAAAAAAAAAAAAAAATGCCACATAAATAAAAAACAAAAAATGAGCATACATGGCTGGGTTAACAAGATATGGTACAAAATAAACGCATTTAAAGCATGAATACCCTATACCTTAACACATGTATACCTCCTCCGTATGCACCTCATCCGTATGCACTTCCACCCCTGAACTGACACATTCAAATTATGATATCTCCAAAAATATACGTAGCACCAAACTCAAAAGGTTATAGTTTAAAGCTAATTAAATTGCCTATTAAATGAAACATAAACCAGCTTAACCACTAACGCCCTAGGGGTAAGTATCTTTACCAGTACTACAACACCAAAATGATGCAAAATTTGCTGATTTGGTTTTGAGTGTACTCTACACCAAAATTCACCAATGTATCAAACGCGGTAAATAATACCAAAAAAATAAAGTTGGGTAGCGGCACAAGTACTAAACACCAAAAATCTTCAAATGGTGAAAGATTGTGTGTTTTGGGGGTTGGTGGCGTAAGGCAAAAAGAAATGTTGTATTAAAAACTATTCTTACCAGGGAAAGTACTTTCAATGTTCACAGCAGTGTTTAGCTGTATTAGACTCGCAATTGTAAAATCTACATTTTGACAAAATTCACTTTCACTTCATTTTAGCGCAGTTCTCCAGAACCTTGTCCAGTTCTGAGTGGTTTGATATACCATGCTGCATATGATGTAAACCGGTAATACTAGAGTTTTCAGAATTGGGTGTATATGTCTCATCAGTCACTCAAAAACATTTTAATTTTCTATAGTGTTCCAAGTTCAATCGTGGGACTAAAAACCTATATGGTTCTTCCATGAAAAATGTCCTTGATCACATTTTTGATATGTGTGATCAGAAAAATTGTTCTATCTTAATTAGACCAAAACAGTTTTTATAAGATAATGGTGGTCAACTTGTGGACTAAATTAAAGGGCGTACATATGCAACCAAACTTGGGACATAGTATTTCCATTTTGTTTAATTTTAATAATTGAAATTGTGTGGAATGGTCTACAAAGTGACTACGCGATTTAAAATTCTGAACAACTCAGAAATAAGTTGTAAATGCAGAAAATGGTTGTTTACTTCCTTTATTGATATAGGTGGGCAGAATATAGGTAAAAACATATGAACAGATCACATTTTAAAATATTAGTAGAGTCATTTCATGAGATCCTTGACCATTTTTAGGATACCTTTTTTTCTTGATGGAGTTGGAGCAAGATGGACCAATTTTAACAAAAAAAGCTCCTACACCTCCCAGAAATGACGGCTAACTTTTTTACAGAGCGTTCTTTCCAAACTGGCGCCCCACCGCCGGCCCCATTTAAAATACATAAAACGTGATATTCTCTGAAACCAGATGAGCTACAATGATGAATGGAGTGTCATTTCCCACTTAATTTAGACACAACAGTCAGTTGGTGGAGTGGATGTTTATTACTTATAAATGCCATTTGGACCTCGCTACATCCAAGATGGCCTGCCGATATACACTTGGAAATGTCATATTATATAAATAGCTTTGCTCAGATTATGTAGATTGACAAATATGTTGTTGTTCCTACTCTTGTGGGACATGAGAAAGCAATGAATTGTAATTGTTAGCATTTTGAGACTGTCTGGCCTCAAAATTCAAGACGGTCGACTAGATGACATCTTGAAAATGAGATACTGCAATGGCTCTGGCAGCACAGGACCTAAATGGGACAAGCATTGATGTATTTCATTACTAGTTTGTCAGGAGAAATTTCAACTGGAATAGTGTATACAACCTTTGCTGACCACCGTTTTTAATTTTGAAAATCCAAGATGGTGTGCTAGCAGAATCTGAAAAATTAAAGAAAAGGTAAATATTTGACACCAATGCCTAAATTGACGAGATAAAGGTATCATTTGTAGCTTGATGAGTGAAGCTAATCTATCGTACCGATTCGGCAGAGCGGGTGAAAAAAAAAAGTCTAGCGTATCTCCGTTGCCTCCGATTGAGCTATTTGTTCAAAATTGGTCGTGTTAAAGTGTGGGATGTTGCTCCTTCAAAGCTGAATGAATTTCGTAAGAAAAATCGGCTAGAAGTGTGTTTATTTTCCGTTTGTTTTTGTGTTCTCCGTCCGAATGTGTAACCCGTGACACAAGATATCCGGTCAAAATAATCAGTATGGTTGTTGTTAGTGGGAGCGAACCTGCGGGCGTCGAAAGCGCGATTTTTAATAGCGAAACCTGGATAAATATACGTCGAATAACAAACACGAGCAAAGAATAGTCACTGATTGCATCTGTTACTGTGATTATATTTACGTATACGTACAAATCCATTCGGTTTCCAGGAGGTCAAGCGCATTCGTCTGTAGGATAGTGTGCTTGACTTGCACAAGTTGTTTGTAAAATGAATATCTATGTGGGCGCATACCAAGTTTTGTTAGGGAGGTTTTCCCACTCCCCTTGTCTGATGTGCGATAGCTCTGGCAGTCAGTATTGTTTATTTCGGAGTTGTGCCTATGTTTTGTTTAATGTGGGTGTATTTTAGTAATAGATTATTTTTATATTTGTAGAGGGAGTTGGTTATGAGATTTATTATTTATTTGTAGGTGTTTGTGTTCATTTTATCGAAGGGGGAGTTTGTGAGAGGTAACTTTTTTATTTGTAATGTATGTTCGGCCTCAGGCGGTGGGATGCTGACAACGCATGTTTCCGGGGCATGATTGCCCCACCCTTAACTCCTCGAGTTTATAAAAGGCGGGGTACGAAAGTGAAGGAATTACATTAATTAAAGGGTTGTTGAATCAGTTATAGGATAATAATAATAATAATAGGATGGAAAAGGGCGAATTCGAAGTAATGTTTATTTAGGATCACTGGTTCTTGCATGAATATTATTGTTAATATTATTAACTTAATGGTACTTATTCAAGCTATTTTACGGGAATTGAGGTTTGCAAGATGTACAACTTTTCGTTCTTGTTGGTAGCTTATAGGTACATCCCTACCTAGGCAATGGTTGTTCCGAATTGGCATTTATACATGTTGTTATATCATCAGCGTGGTCATTGTTCACCAATTTTGCCCAAGGTCACAGAACACCACGTGACCCACGTGAGGTCGCATAACAACTGAAACAAGCAAACACGAATGATAAAAATTCGTGTATGGACATGAAAATTTTTGTTAAATATAGCATCATTTCATTGTTATTTACGTTAAAATAGGTGCACATTTCCCGAATAGTGTGCATGTAAGTGTGACAATACAAACGAACGATAGAATATTGTACAATGCAAGCTATAGGTGATCCAATTCAACCGCGTAGCGTGGATGGGAACCTTATTACACCTGGAAAATGACACCAAACCCTCGGCCACGTGATGCAGTCTTTAGAGAGCGAGTTGGCCAGCTGTTTACTATGGGACAGTTCTGGACAATTGCAGTTTTATACGCCTTAATTGCGATGGTGTGGTTGGGATTCTTGTACAAAACTTCATAAAAAAAGTCCAGTGTAAACCCCGGGGTGTAAAAAAGTCCAGTGTAAACCCGGGGTGGAACACAATGGCATCTGATATTTTAAAGTAATTATCGAACAAACAATCCACGAAATGTGAAAAAAGCAGACCCACCCCCTTGTCCTGCGCAAGTTTAACAAATACCTATTACCATATTCAGGCCCTGGTCTGCAAAGACACTGCAAGGCCGCTAATGAATACCGCGACACATTCCATTACTGTTCAACATGGCAAAATTTACAAAGCAGAAAGTTATGACTTTAAACTTGTGAATGACAAAAACCGTGTTTCTCGGCCTTTGGTTGTATAATATATCGCGTATA
>JAMKCH010041735.1:0-22138 GCA_023653785.1 Ophioderma brevispina
GTCACACCCGTGTAGAAGTAATTATAGTCCGCCTTACTCATAGTCCGCCTAGAACGGTAAAAAATAGGGCACTCGATTCAGTTGACTCTTCACGCAACATTTGTTTCACGCTTTATTCCGTTGTCGTCTATGGAGCCCGGATTGTGGCTCCCGGCGGACTGATACCAAACAAAATGATGTTTGTCGCTTAATTACGAAAAAATTACGAACGTACTAGATTGGTCTTAGTAATGCATGTGCACTTTATCTTACGTGCAAATTCCGTCGTATGTGTAAGAAATTCGCAATTTACAGCACAGTGGCTTATGGGACCGTGGGAAACAAGTAAGGCCAAAAAAATTGTTGTATTGAAGTAACAAGAAATTTTCGAATAGGGTAGGGCGGGTGGCTTTTGTTTTAATTGAAAATCTTAAGGAGAAGTTGCCAAAGTTACACCAGAACACAAAAAATATTTGAGAAAATCGGTTAAAAATCAGGGTAAAAACAACTTGAAGAATAAGATTTTTGAAAATCAATAAATAAAATTAGGGTAGGTACAGGGCTTGATTTTCAAAATTAGGGTCGGGCGGGTTACTGCAATACAACTTTTTTTTTTGGCCTAATTGCTCGTAACAAAAAACCGAAAGATCGGAATCAAATCTTATGAATACGCTTTTCTCAAAGATATCTAGTGAACAATGAATAAAACAGGTTCTGAAATCACAAATGCACATTTAATCCTCGTCCACCTGAGCCATTTGTTTGTACCAAAACTCTCGCGGGGGTCAAAATGAAAATATAAATCCTTTTTTGGAAAATTAATTTCCGATTTAAGACTATCTTACATGGGAACAAAATGAAAAACAAGTTGAAAGAAAATTGATAGCTATTCATCTGGGGTGAGTAATAATTGGCCCTAAAATGATCTTTTTTAGTTTATTTTTATTAATTTTTATTGAATTTTTATTGATTTTTTATGCAAAAAAGTAATTTTTTGTTCAAAAATCCACGGTCAAAAACGGTAAATTCATAACTACTAGGTTCCCTCTATGCTTTGCTTTGGTCAACCACATTTAGGGACCTTGCTGTTCATACCATCTAAAGGAAACATTTCACAGGCCTAAAAATATAAGCTTTCTTACAAAGGCCAAATTTACACGATTACTAATGTAGAGTACATAAATACCCAATATGGAATGACCTGCATTGACCTCTTGATGACCTGTGACCTAAATAACCTTGTTTTTTAAAGCTTTTTAAAAGGATTTTTTGTAAAATAAGGGGGTTTAAATGTCATTGACCTTGACGACCTTTGACCTCGTGATGACCTTTGACCTCATGATGACCGTTGACCTTAAATAGGTTTATTTTTATATTTTTAAGCTTTTTGTGAAGGGATTTTGTGTAAAATAAGGGGGGTTTGGGGTCATCGACCTTGATCTAGGGGGCTGTGAAATTCGGTGAAAATGTGAGCCAGAACTCTTACTTATATAACTACTACCAAAGCACCCATTGCCTCTAATTTTCTCAAGCAGTATTAATCTCAAAGCCGGCAGCCAAGCACCCAAAATCCAAGGCTAAAGTAATGATTACTACTGTCATTCAATTGAATAGACCCTCGGTTTTTAATAAATATTAGAGAGGTATTATTGTCGGGAGAACATCGTGAAAGAAAATTTGGTATTTATTCAAATACCAACAAGATTTCAAGGTGGCGTGATGAAAAGATTTCTTCACACCCAAAACCGGAACCAGCCGAATATTCGTGAGCATAAAAACACTTTTCAGGATTGGTCCATTTATAAGCAGTGTGTAAAAAGTTGCATCGCTCTTTTCGCAGTAGAAAACATGATCGAATTCATCAACAATGCTGTAAGTATAAATTCGCGTCTATTTTATCGAATTTGAAATGTATAGCAATCATTTTCCCTGATCATTTCGTGTTATCATGGGTAGTTTTATGATGTGACAACATGTTACAACGCGACTTGCTCTAGACCGTGATCGAGTTGCGAAGGACATGACATATAGCTACAACACTATTCAATGGGATATTGATACGTGATTGAGCGCGAATTTTAAAAGCACAAGCCCTACAGGTGATCACGCATACCGCCGGACATCGTGTGTTTATGGCCGGCGGTAAATGTCACATGGCACATCGTCATACCAAAAATATGTCGCTTCAAAATTTCAAAGAACTCTTATGCTTTTAAGAGAAGATGACAAAATATGGGCAGGTCACTGTACGACCAAGGTCTTCTGGTCCGCCGATATTGATCGCAGTGGGTATCGCTACAACGATAGTCGCTTCCTACCTCATATGTATAATACCAAAGACCACCTCACACGCCATTTGTTAATGGTACCAGACGATGGACAGATCATTTGCAACTTTGAGGGGAAAAGGGACAAATTTCAATAGATTTGTAGGTAAAATCCTATCCATATGTTTTGAAATTTCATGATTACTAGTGTTATATACCGCATCCAACTCAGGGTAATTGACCAAGTACCCTTTCTTCTGATTTACCCTGGCTATATTAAACGCAAGGCCAATGGCCAAGCACCTAATACCAAGGCTATTTTAAATACCACATTCAACCTCCAACTTCTCGCCAATAACCAAAGAGGTTATATAGATGAGCGGCAAAAAACGTTACGTATCTTTAGAAATTTCATAGTCTCGCATGTTTTGCCACCACAAAGAAACATAGAGTACCCAACAATAGAAAGCAATGGCGGCCTCCGCTTTCTTCCACAACTGTGGGTGCCGCTTGCATATACACTAATCGGTAGGTATACAAATTAATGTCTGTGTTAGAGGTGGCCAGGTCCGCTAATCATAGTGCACCGGATAATTGTGCTCAGAGACTCTTTTGTTCTCATAAGGCAATGCGCGCTATAGTGATGAAAAGAGATGTATTCATTGAGGCTTTTTATTGCGGTTCTATTTAACATCAAGACGACTGACGTGTATTTCATTCGTTGTGTGGACATGGGTAGGACAAAATTTAACCACCCAATAGAACCAACATCCCAACAACTGATATTTGGCGGATGCGGAGTGTTGTTGTATCGAATTGACATATGTGGGTATACAAGACACCCCAAAAAAATAATTATTCCGTGCCATATTCAAAAATGTCAGCGCCAGCACGGACGACTGGTTTTGAATGGGATTCACCCCTTGCCAATAACCAACTTTGGGCGGCCTTTTTTCCTTTATTGTTACAACCATTCAAGACGAGGACAATGCTTTAGAAGCCGCCACTGCTAACGCCAGAATTAATGTAGTATTAAACATGGACATTTTTTGAGGGGGAGGGAGGGCGGTGAAATCAAAGGATGGAAGAGATCCTATTCAGTACTGCAATACACATCCAAACACCTATGCTGCCAGATCACATGTGAGAACAATATGGCCGCCGCTACCACCTCCTAATGAAAAGCTGAAGCAAAGTACACAGCGCCCTCTATCCTTCCAAGACCAGGGGGAGGAGGACATGCAAGATTGCTCTAATCAAAGTTAAAATGTAATGGATACATTTAACTCTAATTTTTTTTTCAACAAAATATTTTCTATAGAATGGCAAAAATAACAAGAAGCAATTTGAGCAAAAACTTAAGCAACAAAAATTAGAAGCTATTAAGTGGAGTGAATTGAAATAGGTCAAATTTACACTATTACTAGTGTAGAGTACATAGATACCCAATATGGAGAAGCCTGCATATTGAAATTGGTGATAAAAGGTCTGGGCTCCTTCTGGGTTAGCTAAGAGACTAAAAGATAATAAACCACTTCCTCGATATGTTAGGCCTACCGGGTTGATACAAAGTAAGCAGAATAAAATCACATAAATACCATGGGTTTGATTTGGTTTTAAAAAATATTTCCCTTTAGTATAATGATTGTCTCATTTTGGATATTGATGGCTTGTCTCTGTGATACACCTGAAAATAGAATTAAAGCCGAGGTTAAGCGTTTAGTTGAGGCTTTAGAAAAATACAATAAATCGACCTCTTGATGACCTTTGACCTAAATAAGCTTATTTTAGCGCTTTTAAAAGGAATTTTTGTGTAAAATAAGGGGTATAAAGGTCATTGACCTTGATCTAGGGGACCTTTTTGACCATCTTGATGTACCGACCTTTGACGACCTTTGACCTAAAAAGATGTTTTTTACGTTTTTAAGCTTTTTGTGAGGGAATTTTGTGTGTAAAATAAGGGGCGTTTAAAGGTATGGACTTGACGCTAGGGGTTGGAAATTCGAGTGAAATTTGAAGCCAGAACCCCCATATATGCCTAACTACTGTTCGCGATTTTTCAATTGCACTTTTCTCGAAAATAGAAATTCGTATATGCTTGCAAACCCTAGCTTTATTCTCAATACTAGTGATGGGCAGAGTAGTCGTCTGCGTCGTCTGAAAAACGGAGTACCACAAGGATCTGTACTGGCTTCCACGCTATTCAACTTGTATATCAGCGATCTACCTCAAACGACATCTAGACAATATGGCTACGCCGACGATCTTGGCCTTCTCCACTCGGACAGCAGCTGGACAGAAGTAGAACGTACACTTACTGCAGATATGGCCCTACTTGGAGCACATCTCCAGACCTGAAGACTGAAGCTGAGTGAAGCCAAGACCACCGTTACTGCCTTCCATCTCAAGACCAAAGAGGCTCATTGCCAGCTTCATATCAACCTCAATGGAGCGCCTCTGCCATTCAATCCTACACCAACTTATCTGGGAGTGAAGCTTGACCGGCAGCTTACTTATCGGCAGCACCTCGAGTCCGTATGCGCCAAGGTATCTTCGAGGAATAACCTCCTGTGCCGACTTGCTGGATCCTCATGGGGTACCAGCCCAACGACTCTACGCACCACCGCCTTGGCTCTGGTCTGCAGCGCTGCTGAATATGCTGCCCCAGCATGGTGCAACAGCTCTCACACGAAGAAGCTGGACACAGTACTCAACGAGACCTTGAGAACCATTACTGGCTGCCTCCGTCCCACTCCATCTGAGTTTCTACCAGTGCTTTCAGGCATTGCACCTGCAGTGCTTCGGAGAGAACACCACACGCACAAACTGGTGAATAAGGCTCTGCTGGACAACAAGCATCTGCTGCATAACACTGTCAAAGAATCACACCAGCTCGGCAGACAGATACTGTGCTCTCGTCGACCTTTCTGTCGACAGGCTGCTAAACTGTCCAGCTCCCCTTTCAATATCTTACAGACATGGAATACTGCCTGGCTAGATAATTCAAGACCAGACCAACTCACTATTACACCTATGACAGAACTACCACCTGGTAGCAATCTTCCACGCAAGGAATGGGTCACCTTAAACCGGATTCGCACAGGAGTCGGTCGCTTCAACAGCAATATGCACCGATGGGGGCTGCGACCATCTCCAGCCTGCCAATGTGGTTCTCCATCACAGACTGCGGATCACATTCCCAATGAGTGTCCTACCTTTCGTCCACCGGTGGACATAGACTTCTCAAACCCCAACCAATCAACAGTGAGCTGGCTACACCGTCGACAACATATTTAGCTGCTGATCATACGCAAGAAGAAGAAAAGAGGTTAATCACTAACTTTGCGCCAATCCGTCGGCGTTTCTAATTGTGTGGTAATTATGTGGCCTCACAACATGTATATTAGATAATCCTAACACCCTCTTCCTGAAAACAAAGATACACGAGAATCATTTAAAGTGCCTGATGGACCGCAATATGATGAGAAAGAAACTAATTTTTTGTTTTGTGTATTAAATAATATCTTGTTGTTTTTCACTTGCACAGATACCAGATACCGTGAATGGCGACTCCGTGGAAACATCACTGCTAAAGCAAACTTAACTGATCAAAACAACGCCACAATAAGTCATGGACGGCTTGAAGTTCGACCCACGGGTGGTGTCTGGGGAACTGTATGTATTCCAAAAATGACTTTTGAAATAGCAGATATCATATGTCGTCACTTTGGGTTTATTCAGGCACTGCGGCGTACCTACCGTCAACCCATGAATGATTCACTTCCCATACATTTAAGGTTACTAAAATGTCCAATGCCTTATGAAAACCCGGATTCAATCAACGATTGTGAGTTCAGCGATTGGGGCGAATCAGAATGTGATCATACACAGGATATTGGCGTTATGTGTCTGTCTGGTAAGCAACACACGGGTAGTAGTAAATCCAAAGTTTTAAATCCCATCCCCACGAAAGAGGGTGGCCAGATTCACCTCACATTCGCAGCAACCGCCCTTACGTCCTCCTTCCACTTCACCCGATTCAATGCATCCGCCATCCTCAACCCAACCCTCCTACTCTTGCTTCTTCCAAGTCTTCTTTGGACGTCCCCTCCCCTCCTCCACAAACCTCCCACCTCGAAATCAAAAGCCCTTCTTAAAACATACCCGTCACATCCTTCCTGACTCCTCAGCACGTGCCCCGGGGGGATTTGTATTCTAAGGTGGATATGATGCGTGAACCGAGTAAAAAACATACCCTAAACAAGCATTTTTGTCCCTGTTTTTGCTACCATGTACAAGTGTTTTTGTCAGTTTTGCTACCCTAAACAAGTAAGCAATGCGTTGTTTTGTTAATATACCCTTTATTATCTTGCTTTTCTTTACATTCAATTTACAATATTTTCGTTGATTTCACATGCCACATTTTGCTGCATTTGACACCCTAATCAATGTACGTGCGTACATCGCCTGGTGGAAAAAGGGACCATTTTTACGCCTTTTCTTGTTCACGCATCATATTCCCCTTTGAATACAAGTCGCACGTGTCTGTTATACCAACGTACACTATTCGCCTTCGCCAACCGGCCCACAGCTTCTTCCAAACTGCATAAAGGCCTCAGTACTCATCTTATCCATCAACTTCACACCACACATCTCTCATCATTGCTCTCTCTCTCTCTCTGTCCTCCTCAGAATCCCCATCTCATTTTCGCTCAAACACCATGTCTCGCTCCCATACAGCATCACTGATCTTACACAACTCTTATACACAACTTTTATACAAGCGTATCAATTATTTTGCTCACCAGATTTTTCACCTTTTTTTGGGGAAAATGCAAACGTTAACACTTATGTAGTGAAGGAGGGGGAGGTCTATATGTACCCTAAAATCATTTTTCGCGAGTTCAAACGCACAATGTGCTGAAAATACTGGTGTTTCTGCTAATTGGCTAGCTCTTTATCCTACATCTTCTGACATGTGTGCGGAAGAAAATGCGTTGCGCATTGCGGAGATATTGCGTTAGGGTCCATATGGACACCAGGGCATATGAATAATTTTTGCTGTCTGGGAGCATGAAGTTATTCAGGAATATTTTCTGCAAGAAATTAACTGTTTGAGCGGCTTGCCGCGATTGCGAGCGGCTTGCCGCGAAGCCCTAGCGGGTGGGGTCCAGGGGCCCGCCTTAGGGCCCCTGGTGCGGTGCAGGGTCGAAGCCACCGGAAGCTCTTGGGTTTTAGCTATATTTGAGGGCAAAAATCAGCATCCTCACACCCCATTTCTTTCAATTTTGTAGCATGTTGAAAAGGTTTACAAAAACATTTTAGCAATGTTATGTAGTTAAGCTGCATGAGTACAAAATCATTAAACATGAAGAAACAACATAAATGATAGCTTTTTGGGTCAAAATTCTGGCAAAATAACAAAACACTTTATTAGAAAATACAACCACTACAACTTTTCTAAGTTTTAAGTTAACATGTTAAGTTAAAAAATACAACTTTGGTACAATTTTAATGAATACTGTATTCTGTATTTAACAGAATGCTGGCTGGTTTCACACACAGAGAATACACAGTCACACTGCATTGTACATGTTGCAGATCGCATTTACCTTAGATCGCCTCATAAAATCGGGGTCCTGTAGGCTGCTGATCCAAAATCGACATTTTGTTATTCTACAAAAATATCAAAACATGGAAGCATAATTATATCTTATTTTTGGCAGAAAATATTAGTACAAACACGTACCTTAGCTGGTCATTTTTCTGCACGAGCAGGGGAGATCAGCTGTGTGTGTGTTGTGTAGACTTATCGGGAAGTCGCGTCTATGAAAGCTTTAAGATAGAGTCTAACTGTCAGTGCGGAACAGAGACTAGGTTTGATCAGGTTTAAACACAATCAGCACGTTGGTTTTGCAAGTCTAGTAATAGCTCGACCAAAAATGCACCATTTTTTTGTTTAATAACATTTTAGCAAATAAAATACAAATTGTAATTCATAATTAAATTATTAAGGGTTATATGGAAAAATATTAACTTGACTTTACCTTTTTTACGCTAAAATTGATGATATCCACCGTGTTATTATTTATGACATGGACATCAACTGTTCCGCTAGAAATTGCTCCACACGGGAGCAGAGGAGGCCAGACACAACAATAATAAACTAACTGGTATTGATATTGTTACACTAAGTAACCATGGTAACATTTAAACACGTATTATTTTGGATGTGATTTTGTAGAAATCAGAAAATATTAATTTTTTTTCTAAAATTTTTCAATTTGTTTTCTTCATTTGTTTTTTTTTATTTTTTTTTTATTATTATTTTTTTTACTGCGTCATTTTTTTCTGCCGGCCGTGATTTTTTTCTGGGCGTGGCGCTCCTGTGCTCCCGTGGATTTCGAAGCCCTGTGACACCCTTTGACCATCAATGGACATACCCATGACCAAACTCATTTTCCATTAAAATATGACCTTTGACCTATAGTAGGTAATTATGTTACTATCATATACAAATGGTAACTAAAATTAATTAATGTTTCATTAACCAATCACCAGCCTTGTTCAAGGCGCTCTACCAACTTCATTCATTGGTTCACACATCTGATATTAATAATGTCATCATATAAGGAGTGGTCTGTCAGGCTTTTTCTGCATTTGCAAAAATCTGATATGAGTTTAAAGAGACATGAGGACATTTCCACAGAGAATTTTTTTCGAACCCAGGTGTTTTGCATATTTGGAATGCTTACCAATGTATTAGATCACACCTGAAGTGAATACGCCAAATACGCCGTTTTTGTGTAATAAGATGATGATTTAGTAATTTCTGTCGTGCACGACAGAAATTCAAAGCATGGTTTCCTATAGGGACGATTAGAATAGTAGGAAAGTTCAAAACAAGGTTTGCGCTTTTCTTTCGTGCTTGTTTGTCCAATAAACCTTCGAAACGTTCTTGGTAGGTGGTCTACAACCGATCATGTGCAATTTGAGAGAAATTTATATCCTCAAAAAATCTCTTCCTGTCACTTTAATACAGGTAAGGCTAAAACCACAAAGCAATGTAATCAAGGCTGTCGTTCTGAGTAGCACAACTACTGCACCTGACCACAACAGGTGTTTGTGGTTTTATACCTAGAATAGTCGGATCCTGGATCCAGCCAGTGTGCACAACATACCACCAGGCAGTGTACCACTTTTTTTTTGTTTAGTTAATCTTTCTCTAGACGTGGTAGTCTTAAAAATGCTAAAGCACTGATTTAAAACCTGAAAACACAATATTGAAAATAATTAAGAATAAATGTTAATTATGGAGTATACTAGGTTTCTGATCCCAATGTAGGATTTAGAGGCGCCTGATCCTCGGGATAATCACGACTCAATTAGTGATGCCTATCTGGGGTACAGGACACAGATCCCTAGTAGCTCATTTTGGTGTCATTTTTAATAATAATACACCGGCTTTTATATAGCGCCATTTCATCAAGATCACAGTGCTGTTGCCCATTATTATTACACCGACATCAGGAAATCGTCACAATAATTTCGCTTCACCTAGACCGGTGTCACGAGCGAGCCAGTCCTTTTAGAGTCCGTCGGAGATTGTGTTTTGAGTTTCACAGTCCTAGGAATATATGTTTTGAAATTAGGAGTCTTATAGACACTAAGGTTTGATTTTCAGTTTCCTAGGGACTATCGGTAATAACACGCCGTGTCCTGTGGACTATAGGTAATAAAAGGAAGAGTCCTAGGACATTTGAAATAGTGGGACTCTGAATTTTATTACATTACAAAAATCTCAGCGTCCCTAAATTTGGAGGGTCCGGGGACTGTGTATACAATTGTAGGAGTCCCATACAGCTGAATTCACAATCCTAGGACCATATGTTTAAAATTAGGGGTCCTATAGACATCAAGTTTTGATTCTCAGTGTCGTAGAGACTATCGTTAATGACATGAACTGTCCAATGGACTACAGGTAATAAAAGGAAGAGTCCTAGGACATTTGAAATAGTGGGACTCTGAATTTTATTACATTACAAAAATCTCAGCGTCCCTAAATTTGGAGGGTCCGGGGACGGTGTGTGTGCTAATTATGGGTGTCCCGTGCAGCTGGTTTCAAATACAAGTATCACAGAACAATTGAGTGTCTGCTTGAAATGACACATCATTAAAAAACACTGTAAAAATATGGAGTAAAAAAGGGATCGCTCTATAAAAATGGGGTAAATTTCACTCCACTTTGAGTTAGTTTTCACTCCATTTCGAGTAAGATTTTACTCTTTTTACAGAGCGATCCCCTATTTACTCCATATGGAGTAATTATTAATGTAGGAGTATTCTCTTTAAAGGGTATTTGAAATTATAGTTTTGTCCTTTTTGATGCTATCGTAACATTCATAATGGCATTCGGCATCATGGTGCACACTTACATCATCAAACTGCAGTTTTAAAATGGCAACAATTTAGGGGTGGTCAAAATAGGCTTTTCTAGGAACTGTCCACACCATGACAATTTCAAAATTCGAAATAACTATGAGAATTCCCCAGCTGTTTTTGACAAATCAGTGTGGGAACCATGGAATTCCTATGGCATTTTTTTCATCATGTCATCCTTTGGTGTTTGTGACCAACAAGTACGAAAGGGAAACAGCTTACTAAATGACTTACTAAGTGACAGTATTCTTTTAGAAATGGCATATTTTTCAGTGGGTAAGTAAAGTCATGGGAATTTCCAATGTCATCTTGGGTTAGCTTATTTTGTTGGTTGGGTCAATGTCCGTGCACTTTCCATTTTGACCATTGACAATTAGAGGCCAATGACCACTTGGTCCAGTAGGCAGTTAGACGATCATTAGGCATTTGCTAGTGCAATCCCAGTTAGACTAGTTGCCAGTTGGGCTCCAATTGGTCTAAACGCCCTTGGTTCCAAATACATGTAGCCGTTTTCCCCTCACACCCATAGTCAGGTTCCTTATGTAATTTTGTTGGCTTTTTATGGAGATTAGGAAAACTGTACATTTTCTGAAAGCTTATGGTTCACCAAATAAGAAAATCAATGTTGGCATTTCTTTAAATTCCCCTATGGCGGCCATTTTGGATTTCAAAATGGCCGCCAATTTTTTGCTCATATCTCGGATTCTGAGACTCGTAGAAGCATGATTCTGGTGTCTATACCCATGTTTTGAGGGTCAAGGAATCCAATAAGATCATTGATAACAATACCATATCATTTGGTTTTGGCGGCCATATTAAATTTCAAAATGGCCGCCAAATAAAGTCGCTTTTACCCATATCCCGGTTTCTGAGACTGGTAGAGGCATGATTTTAGTGTTTATATCCATGTTTTCATGGTCTAGAAATTAAATAAGTATTTTAATTGAAACATTGGATCACTTGGTTATGGCAGCCATCTTAAATTTCAAAATGGCCGCTATAGCAGTGTAGTATTTACAGACAGTTTGCCTGCAAAAAATGCGATAGATGTGCAAATTGAAGTCTTGATATGTCTGTTACTTG
The DNA here is from genome assembly GCA_023653785.1 of Ophioderma brevispina. Classification (NCBI taxonomy): domain Eukaryota; kingdom Metazoa; phylum Echinodermata; class Ophiuroidea; order Amphilepidida; family Ophiodermatidae; genus Ophioderma; species Ophioderma brevispina. The sequence continues at coordinate 11,769 of JAMKCH010041735.1, forward strand.
CCTGTAGGAACTATTATCTGGTAATTTCGTTTTTCCAACAAGCTCAAAATTTAAGATGGTGGCCAATATGGCCACCTTAACAAATTTTTTAAACTTTTAAATTACCATATATCTTTAATATGTTTAGTTACATCATCCAGAAAGTATAATAAAATTGTAATTATAATCTGAGCTATAGGTCTTTGACAATTAGAAAGTCCAATTTGATAATATTGCTTCGTCAGCATGCTCCAATTTCAAGATGGGGGTCATATTGCCATCTCAAAGATGTTTTTTTAACTCCTAATTGCCATACCTGTTGTATATTTGGTTATATCATCGATAAATGTGTTATACAATACAATACAAACATCATTTGATATAATTTATTTGTAAAAGCGTTTACAAATAAAAAGTAATTGCTGTTTGGCCTAAACACGATGATATGATACGATTTAAGAGTAATAAACCTTACCTTGAGGTAAAACACATATCATTTAAATATAGTATATATAAGAAACAGTAGCGCAATAAAAATAAAATTACATGAGACAATATATGCCAATTTAAAACCTCATCAACTGCAGTTTTAAAAAATGCACAATTTAGGGTGTTTCAAATAGGCTTGTCTAGGACCTGTCCCCACCAGACCATTCAAACTTCGAAATCAACTATGAGAATTCCCCGCGGTTTTTTGCAAATCAGGGTGGAAAACCATGGAATCCAGGGCATTCTTTTTCATCATGCATCCTTTGGTGTTTGTGACCATCAGTCGAAATGGCAAACAGCTACTAATGACTTACTACGGACTGTATTCTTTTAAAGACTGCATTTTTCAGAGTGGGATAAAGTGCCATGGGACTTTCCATGCATCGTTCTGTTCTTATTTTGTTTGGTTGGGTCAATTCCTCGCACTTCCATTTTGACCATTACAATGTAAGGCCAATGACCACTTCCATAGGCATTAGAGCGATCATTAAGGCATTTGCTAAGTGCAATCCCATTAACTAGTTGCCAAGTTGCTCCAATGGTCTAACGCCTTGGTTCAATACGGTACCGTTTTCCCCTCACCCCCTATCAGTTCCTATGTAAATTTTGTTGGCTTTTTTATGGAGATTCCGGAAACTGTACATTTTCTGAAAGCTTATGTTCACCAAATAAAAGAAAAATCAATGTGGCATTTCGTGAAATTCCCGCTAATGGCGGCCATTTTGGGATTTCAATGCCCGCCACTTTTTTGCTCATATCTCGTTCTAGCCCTCGTAGAAGCATGATTCTGTGTCTATACCCCTGTTTTTGGGGCCCAGGAATCCAATAGATCATATATAAATATACCATATCATTTTTTTTGGCGCCATATTCAATTTCAAAATGCCGCCAAAAAAAAAAAAAAACAAAAAAAAACATAAAAAAAAACAAAATAAAGTCGCTTTTATTAAACCGCAATCCCGGTTTCTTTCTGATACGGTAAGGCATATTTTATAGTAGGTTTATATCCATGTATTTCCATGGTCTAGAAATTAAATAAGTATTTTAATTGCACCTTGGATCACTTGGTTTTGGCAGCCATCTTAAATATTTCAAATGGGCCGCGATAGCAGTGTAGTATTTACAGACAGTTTGCTGCAAAAAATGCATATTGCAAATTAATGTACTCTGAAATTATGTCCCTGTTACTGCCTGTAGGAACTATAATCTGGGTAATTTCGTTTTTTCCAACAAGCTCAAATTCCGAGGTGGCATATGGCCACCTTACAAATTTTAAACTTTTAATTACCATAATCTTGTAATACAAGTATGTTTAGTTACATCATCCAACAAAGTAAATAAATTGTAATTAGAAGCGACTATAGGTCTTTTGACAAGTAAAAGTCCAATTTGATAAAGATTGCTTCGTCAGCATGCACCAATTTCAAGATGGGGGTCATATGCCAGCGTCAAATGATGTTTTTTAACTCCTAAGTGCCCGATACCTGTATATTTGGTTATATCATCGATTAATGTGTTGTCTACAATACATACAAACATCATTTGATTAATTTATATTTTTAAAGCGTTTACAATAAAATACTGCTGTTTGGCCTAAACCGATGATATGAACGAATTTACAGAAGTAATAAACCTTAGCCTTGAGGTAAAACCCATACATTTAAATATATTAAACATATAAGCAACAGTACGCAATAAATCAAATGCACATGAGACAATAATGCCAATTTAAACCATTCGCAACTCCTTCGGAAATGGTTGAAATTTCACTCACTGCTATCTTAAAGTAAACGATTGGACCCTGGCGTGTCCGAACAGAGATGGCAAAGAGTTTCCGATATTAGGCAGAAGGCTGCCTTGCTAAAAGCCCGTCCCCACCGCACTGGATGAACCGTGAGAACATTTTGGCATCTGCACAAGCCGCAAACTACTTTGCCGAATATACAAAGAAATATTCGACAAGTATGGATGGCATTGTCTCAGATCCCTGTAAGGCATAAAGCTCAGAGACACCCCGCTCACTGATAGCCTCTTTAAAGGAGACCCGTACAACGAATAATATTACACAATATACACTATAAAATAATTATTGAGCACATTTCGAGTGTTTCATAAAAAACGGAATTATACAACCTAACAATGATAAACCAGCTGTCTACCCATGTGCTATTAAAATCGCGCTAAGTGTATAACGTGTTTATGCGATACCAACCGCAAACTTTTAGGTCCTACATGCCTAGGAAAATACACATTATGAAAGCCGCATGTGTGTAGATGTATGACGCTTAACTACTGTGCCGTCCGTCTCGCATAACACAAATACATATCCCATTACAGTAGCGGCGAATTTCAAACTAGCCATGTCAGAGAAAATGTTGTTAATGGTTAGTATAATTCCGTTTTTCCCCATGAACCACTCCATATTGTTCAATAATTGTGTTTAAGGCGTATATTGTTTAAGTATTCTTGATAAAGGTTCTCCTTTCAGGATTGGGGTAGTTGTGTTCTTTGTCCGTTCTTCTGTTAAGCATGGGTTGGCCTCTATGCCGTTGTCCTTAACATCCTATATAGTAATTTTTGGTTTGTTACCAATCTCCAATTCAATGTGTTAACCCCGGCCCTTCTTGAGATCTGAGACCTTTAAAAAACCATACAAATTTGTCCTATATCTGTATATACAAATTAATAATCGATTATATTTGGTTATAGCCATCCAAATCATTAAAGAAAAGAATATGAATAATAACTGGTCTTGGCTATTAGAAACGCCACATAATGGCAGCTTTGTTTCCTAACATACAATTCATGATATGGCCACCTTCAAACAGCCAAAAAAACTTATGAATTGTCCGTTAACCATATTTAGTTTAAATCCATCATAAGGGACGATAACCTAAAGTACAAAATATGCCTTGCCCCTTAATAGAAAATCCATCTGATCAGTTTCATGGTGTCCAACTTGCTCACATCCCAAATGGCCACCTACAGCCTTATAACAAAACCTTTATAAATAAAGATTGTCATATACCAGCTATCATTCAAAAACTGGCTAAACAAGTAATACTACCCCCGTACCCGCCTAAACAATCCGAACGAGTGGAAATGCCATCAACGGTGCTCAAACTTGCTTTCAAAATGAACGCGCCAAGCCAGCTGGATAAATCTTTCAAACGTCCACATCATGCTTCATTATCAAGCATTACGACACAGTCAATAAGCAAACACATTACGCTAACAACGCTCCTGGTATTTATTAGTATAATTCACCTACATACCCACATACCTTTTTTAAATACAATACTTTAATCGGTTCAGATTTTTTTTAGCGGTTAGTATATAAATAAAAAGTTTTTTTTTTTTAAATATTCAATTTATTTGGTAAATCTTACCATATTTTTTTATTTAGTTTTAATAAGTATGCAGCCAAAATGATCTTTGAACTTGTAAAAATTGTGATGACATTAAATACAAATGAATGACATACAATATGTGTCTTTCACTACTCTTGACTAAAACTGTTAAAAGTCATTTCTGATTTTCTCTTTTGTTAACTTGCATACAATTCATAGTTAGGCCAAATATGACCTTTCAGGCTCCTCGAAAACCTATAAACTGCCATAAGAGTGTAATGTATTGACCCCCGCTATCTTAACAAATCGTTAACCAAATAAAAGGCCAAATATGACTTTTTAATTTTATTACTTTTTACCTTTTATCGTAAATTTCGGGAACTATGCTAATATTAACATAATTAACCATATTACAGTGTTTTGAGATTTGAAGGTATTCATTGTGGCTGCCAGCTTTTAATTTTTAAGCATTTTACAAAGCAAAGACATTAGATATGATCTTCTAATAGGCAACTTGAAGGACTAATATCACTACTTTAAATGTTTCCTTTTATCAAAACTAATGGATCTACAAATATAGAGAGATTTGTGGTAATTTCTAGTTTTTTAAGATCTTTGAATTCAGCTAACCGGCCGCCATAGTTGATTTGCGAGCCTGTTAAAAAGTGACAGTGTCAGAACCTGTCAATACAATGCATGGGGGGTTTTAAAGACATAATTCACACACTCACACTTGAAACATTAGAACTTTTGCAATTCCCGATGTCAATACATGAAACCACACCCACTGGTGTTTAGATTAGACCAGGTTAGTGTTTAATTTACACCCAAATTGTGGGTGTTACTGTATGGCTATGACACTGCTTGGTGTTACTTTTACAACCACCTATGTGTTGATCATTTTTTAAAACACTGGTTCGGTTCAAATTGAACACTACTAACTGGTGTAATTTAACACTCACCTGGAGTCAATACGGTACCACTCCCTCTGGTGTTAATTAACACCAAACTGTGGTGTAACCTTTATTTTGGAAGTGTGAATTTTGTAAACAAAATGCTTAGTTTGTTATTTTTTGTGCTGTCTATTAAACTGCTTGCCCGTCTAACAAACAATCAAAATCAGACACACCCAGCACATCCATATTAAAATGTGACCTGCTCCCCACGAATCTGGATAAAAGTCGAAATTTCTAATTTTGAGATATGTGCATATATGAAGTTGAAAACAGACTTAAAATGATACTAACCTGTAACCCTTGCACTGTCCTTTGTCCACAAAGCATATATGATTGAATTCTTTGTTTTCTATTGATTTTTTAACAGTGGAGGGATCTCTGTCCCGCCAAAGGACTCAGCGACCCTTGGGCCTGGTTTTTTGTGGAGAGTCACAAATGATACAGCAACCGAGTGGTTTGGTTAAATCCGAATGGCAACACCAAACTAACACCTAGCAAGCCTTGACCACCGACTGGTGTTCAAATGTTAAACACACCCAGGGTTTGGCAGTGTATGTGTGTCGCATACTTTTGTAGGCAAAACTCTTGTACTTGGCAGCCATTTTTGAAATTCAAGAGGCTGCCATGTCGAAATGATCCGTTGTTGGTTAACAATGTTTATTGGTTCCTGGACTCGGAAACATGGGGTATAGCCTTGGGCTTAGAGACACGTATAATCATGATTTATGGTATTAGAGACCGATTGTGAGCAAAACAGCGTCTTCCCCTTGGCGGGCCCTTTTGAATTTAACGATGGCTTTCCACACCACACGGTTCCTTGTTGTTATTACTGTTCTTATTGGATTTCTGGACCCTGAAACCATGCGTACTATATGCCATCATATGGCTCTACTAGTTTCAGAGACATGTCTCTCAAAAAGCACTTCCCTTGGTGCCGCCATTTTTTAATTTCAAGATGACCGTTACAGCCACATGATCTAGTTGTTGGCAGATGGAGATTGACAACCCTCCAACAATGGGTTTAGATGGTAGAATTAGCGTTTTTCTAAGATGCTTTAGAAGCCCGATAAATCAAGCATTATAGGGTCAAAATGGGCGGCCATTTTGAATTATGCCAAGATGGCTGCTTATATGCTTTTTATAAACAAATGCCAACATTGAGGTGCTGTGTCCTGTGACAGTTGAACTTTGGAGAAAAATGCAAAAATTAGCACATCTCCATAAAAAAGAAAGCCAACAATAGTTGAGTAACAGAGTGAACCTGACTACCCATTTCCCACATGGTCCATAACTAATTATTCGAATTGCCAACATTTTTACATTGGGAAGCTAGTACAATAATGCGACCAGCGGCCATGAACGAATGCAATGTTGGACTGTAACAGACGACTGGCAGTTTGGAACAACTACACATGAAGCACGCACTGGATGATTTAGAAATACTGCTACTCTTGTGTTAACCAAACGCATGCAATGTATGATGGGACAGTCTAAATCATCCTCCTGATTACTTCTTGGAATACCCTATATGTGAAAGAGAAGAGCGTGGGGTTTCAGCTAAAAGGTATGAGGAGTAGATGATTTTTTTCATAAAGTAAACTACAAATTTCGATTTCAATGGTGACATTGCACTACTGTCGAGGGGGGGGTGTAATCCACCAAGGACGGAATCAGAGCTAATCAGTGATATTTTATGGCTGTGAACTTCGAGGCCTACCTCGCAAGTTAAAAGAAAATCAGATGGCACCTTCCAGATAGCACCTTCACTAGGATGGTAAGAGCTGCCTTCAACACACAATGGCAACAGCACATCATCAACAAGGAATTATACGCAGATCTGCCAAACGTGTCAACCAAACTAAGAGAAAGAGGGACCCGCTAATCTAGGAGCAGTGACAAGTTAGTATCAAGCCTGATACATTGGACTTCCAAACATAGATCTATTATTTATTTATAACAGCTCACTTACATAGACATCCTAAACATATGACACCGGACAGGAAGAGGATGAAATGAAAACTGCAATGCTGGACAGGAGAGTACAGAAAGCCACCACGATTTGAGAAGCCCACTCGACTTGACTTGAGCAAGCAAGCGTATGAGGAACATGGACAATTTGGCAAATGGTCAAGTGTCAATTGGATCAATTGATAATTGAATTAATTATATCAAGCGGTTACGGACGAAGTTTTAACTACAGGTGCCCATTTATGCCACCGGAAAAAATGGAGCAAATGGCAAATGGGCCAACTAAGAATGTACCAAAAGAGATTGAACCAAGTTGGATTGGCCCAAAATGGAATTGAACGTCAACACATTCTCTTTTGTCAAACATTATAATATTTTTAAAAATATAGATGAGAGCTAAATATTTGGAAACATAATTATGAGTGCATGTATCCACCCCCTTTTATAATTTTGCGCGTGCCACTAATTTCAGTCAATAAACGTGCTGGATACCGCAATAAACATCATTATCGTATAGTCGATATTGTTTTTGAAACCATCACAAACGGTACATATACAAATTGACCGATGGAAATGATCCTTTGTAGTAAATTTAGGTTGATAAAATTTGCCGTTCGTTGATACTACATATGTTGAGATTTGTGTTACTTAAAGATGCAAAATGGCTGGTGCAATCGTGTCCATTTTTACTCGCCCTCAAGTTTTATGCTTGAGTTCATATGTAGAAGTATTTTTTTTTGGAACAACCATTTCTTTAGAAGATGTGCTATTAAAATGTTTGGCTCTTAAGAAATAAGTGCATGTTTTCAAAAATTTAGTGGTGTTTATAACCTAAGGTTTACTGCAATACTCCCTCACAAACAGTAGTCTATGTAGAAACTGGCAACTTTGGCCATGTTTCTCTAAAATTTTAATAGAGGAAATTACAAGAATATCCCACCAAAGTACAAGCTAATTTCACCAACTAAACCAGATTTTCAACATAGGATATTAAACACTATTTCTTAGTTATACTATTAAACGTAAGTGCATCAAAATGCCAAGCACGAGATGCTCAATAGTCGGTACAGCTGTGCATGGGTCAATCAAGGTGAGATTAATTATTTAAAACAAAGTAATAAAATTAAAGTTAAAAAGAGAAGTAATACAATTACTAATAAATAAAAAGTAATAGAGGTAATAAAATTAAAGTAAATAAAGGCTGACTCAGAGATTTCAAAATATTTTTGGTGTAGTAATTAAAAACTAGTCATCTAAACTAAAGATAGTCACCTAAAATACTAAATTCCAAAGTTAGAGATGAATAAGATTTTTGTCAGTGCCATAAGATACCGTGTATAACAAAAATTCCGGATCCGGAATTTTATGAACAAGCATTATTTTGTATGTAAAAAAACACGATTTGTTGGAAAATTGAGTGCGTCCTCATCGGGAAATCTCTGAGTCGGCCTTTAAGAAAAGTTTTAAAAATGAATAAAAACAACTCTAAACCCACTAGTAAAAGGAACTTCTACCGTGATGAACGTTTTTAATTGGGCGTACTCGCATCGTGATGAACGTTTTTAATTGGGCGTACTCGCATCCCGGTAGAAGCACTTCCGTATACAATAACCTGTAGCAGTGCAATGCGTGTAAAATGAATAGGCTCCGAAGCAAAAAGGTTTCGCAAATATTCGCCGTTTTTCGGAGCTAATAAAAATTGTTTAATATAATCCTCGCACGTAAAACATGGCACACACTTACCTCAGAAGGTCTTTTATCATAATAGATGCATAAAATTCATAATGATTAATTCTGAGATACAAAATTCAGGGGAAATTCTTCCACATATAATTGTATAGTTCCACAACAGTGACGACAGCGGCAATACTAGCGCCATTACTCAACATGTGAAAGCAAATTGTAGATGTATATTTTGTTTATTTCTAAGCCTTTTTTGCAAATCACTGTTGATGATTTGTATTATAAGGACGTTTAGTAACAACTTGGGCGAGTAATTTTATCTGAGTTGTATTGTGAATTCAGTAAATTTGCTGCTACACGTTTTTGAGTACACTCTTCTGCAAACCTAAAATAGAGCGGTCCATTACGAAAACGTCATTCCGATTAAAGAATGCGTCTGATTTGATCGTATATTTAGGGTTGCATTGCGAACTAAAACCCACCGACTATTAAAGCGGTACGACCAGGACTCGATCCTACGTATATAATCACCGAATTACATATTACAATACATGCATACACATGTTCTATTACATACCTGGCCGTCTGAAGGTCTGCACCACTACGCCACAGCTGACTGCTCGGATTCGGACTGCTTTTAAGTATCCAAGTACCTTTGAATTAAGGTACGAGTAGCATATATCATACATATATATATGTAGCTACATCACAGGACTGCAGGGTACTAGGACTACACAGCACAGTTTAGGGCCCTGGGAGTGGATACTGCATCACAGTACTACTGGGTCCAAGGATTGCACAGCACAGACTAGGGTCCTGGGACGCTACATTACAGTACCACATGGTCCTAGGACTTTGCGTCATAGCACAGAATCCTAGGACGCTTCCTGAGAGGACCGTAAATTTTGTGATAGTTGTAATGAATTTGAGAGTCCCCAAAAATACAGAGTCCAGGTCGCACTAAGTAAAAGTTAACTTAAGTTTTCAGAAGCTCTGGGTCCTAGGACACACCGTTTCCGAAACCTAGAGTCCTAGGACTTTCTGATATGTAGGACTCCTAAATTCCTCACATCGGCAGCTGGCCAAGCGCACAATCCTATCCGCACTTAGATTGTAATATTCACACTAACAGCTACCCGAATATCGCTTGGGTTGACGAAGCAAGTGAGGTAAAGTGCCTTGCCCAAGTGCACAACGCATTGGCCACAGCGGGGCTCGAACCCACAACCTTCAGATAACGAGTGGGCCGTCATATCCACTGGACCACATGTGCCCTATATCCATATCCACTGGACCACATGTGCTTATATTTGGGCAAAATTTGAATTTTGAAGATAACGTTTTTACTCATTATGATATTTTGCTCTTTGGAGAGTTCATATAACATTGGAATTTCATAGGAACAAATTTTTTATTCTATGTCAAAGGTTATAACCGCCTTTTTAGGTCAGGATTAAGATTAGGAGGCCTACCATTTACATTAGTCCGTTGCATAGCATCGATTTAATGCAGTGTCTGAGGTGAAAAGGTTGAGAAGGTCAGTCTTGCTCAAAATTTTATGCTAAATCCGAAAATCAAGGTCTTAGTTGCAGCAGCCGTCGGGTTGAGGGTGAAAATTTGAATTTTTAACGAAAAGTCATGTTTTTTTAAATAAAACACAAAAAAATCGTATTTCTCTTGTAAAAAGGCTACCTTTAAGGCTAGAAAGATGATTTTGGTATCAAATGATAAATAATTACTTGGGTTCATTGTATTCATAAGAGAAAAGTAACAGAGCGAGACTTAGATGGTGTATTTTGGGCTAAATATCTCAATTTTTGGGGAAAAGTCAATTTTTGCATTTTTTTAAATTAAACTTTGTTTTTAAGTATAATCAATTAACTTAATTTGAAGAATTATTATTTCATGATATAACTGGATGTTCTTGTGTACCTAGAAACCCCAC
>JAMKCH010041736.1:0-12247 GCA_023653785.1 Ophioderma brevispina
CAAAAAGTGGGTCATGTGGCATGGGTCACAGGTCAATGTGGTCAAAATGGGTCAAATATGGACAAAATATGGCTAATCGCTATCATAAACGTTGTCAACACGATTCTTTTGATTGGAGCAAGTATGGGTATCCATCTTCGCACCATGAGTCAATCAAGTAGGCTGCGGATGAGTTCTGAGGAGGGCCATGTGGCATTGGTCAAAGGTCAAATGGGGTAAAAAATGGCAAAATTGAGTTAAATTGCTTAAAACCTTATATTTGTGGTAGATGATAAACTTGGTGGGTGTGGTCAACAGTCAGTGCCGAAAATTTTGAAGGTCAATTTCAGGGTCATCCGAGGTCATCCAAGGTCCAAATCACTTACATGTGGTTGGAGGTGAAAATTGGTGAGTGTGTCAACATTCCGTGCCAAAACTTTTGAAGGTCATGTGAAGGTCATGCGGGTCATCCCAGTCAAATCACTAAATATGTGGTAGGAATCATAAATCCCATACAAACTTGGTGGGTTGGTCAACATTCAGTACCAAAAATTTTGAAGGTCTTTCAAGGTCACTGAGGTCATCGCAGGTCAAATCATTAACATGGGAGAGGGGATGAAAATTGTGGGTGTGGTCAACATTCAGTAAAACCAAATTTTGAAGGTTTTCAAGGTCATCCAAGTCAAATCACTAACATGATGGTTGGAGGTGACATTGGGTTGTGTGTGGTCCAACATTCAGTGCCGCAATTTTGAGGTCAATTTTCAGGTCATCCGAGGTCATCCAAGGTCAAATCACTTACCATGTGGTTGGGGGTGAAAATTGGTGGGTGTGATCAACATTCCGTGCCAAACATTTTGAAGGTCTGAGGGGTCATCCAAGGTCAAATCACTAAATCTGTGGTAGGAGATGAACTTGGTGGTTGTGGTCACATTCAAGTACCAAAAATTGTGAAGGTCATTTCAATGGGGGCCATCTGAGGTCCTCCAGGTCAAGTCACTTAACATGTGATAGGAGTATGAAAAGTGGTGGGTGTGGTCAACATTCAGTACCAAAAATTTTGAAGGTTATTTCAAGGTCATCCAAGTGAAATCACTCACTGTGGTATGGCGGGTGAAATTGGTGGTTGGATCACATCCGTGCCAAAACTTTTGAGGTCATGTGAAGGTCCTGAGGGGTCTCCATGTCAAATCATAAAAAACTATGTGGTAGGAGATGAAACTTGGTGGGTGTGGTCACATTCGTGCCGAAATTTTTGAAGGTCATTAGATGGTCATGCGGGATCATTCAAGGTTCAACTCACTAAACATGTGTGGAGGATAAAATTGGTGGGTGTGGTCAATTCAACATTCAGTACCAAAAAAATTGAAGGTCTTTTCAAGTCATGTGGGGGTCATCCAGGTCACATCACTTATCATGTGGATGAGGGTGAAAATTGGTGTGTGTGGTCAACATTATGTAAAAATTTTGAAGTCTTTCTAGGTCATCGTGGTTCATTTAAGGTCAAATCACTAATGTGGTAGGAGATGAAAATTGGTGGTGTGGTCCACCTTCAGTACCAAAAATTTTGAGGCCTTTCACGGTCATCTGAGGTCATCCAAGGTCAAATCAACTTCATGTGAGAGGAGAAAATTAATGGGTGTGGTCACATTCAGTCACCAAAAATTTTGAAGGTTATTTCAAGTCCATCCAAGGTCAAAGCACTTAACATGTGGTGGAGGGTGAAAATTGGTGGTGTTATCAACATTCGTGCCAACACTTTTTGAAGGTCATGTAAGGTCATGAGGGATCATCCAAGGTCCAAATCATTAATATGTGGTAGTAGGAGACACTTGTGGGTGTTGTCCAATCATTCAGTACCAAAAATTTTGAAGTCATTTCATAGGTCATCTGAGGTCATCCAAGGTCAAATCACTTAACAATCACAGTGATAGGGAGGGGAAAATTGTGGGTGGGTCAACATTCAGGACCAAAAATTTTTGAGGTTATTTCAAGGTCATCCAAGGTCAAATCACTTAACATGTGGTTGGGGGTGAAACTTGGGGGTGGTGGTCACATCAGTGCCGAAAATTTTGAGATCATTCAAGGTCTCCGAGGTCACCAAGGTCAAATCACTTAACATGTGGTTGGAGGGTGCAAATTGGTGGGTGTATCAACATTCCGTGCAAAAACTTTTGAGGTCATGTGAATGTCATGAGGGGTCATCCAGGTCAAATCACTAATATGTGGTATGAGGATTGAAACTTGGTGGTGTGGTCAACATTCAGTACAAAATTTGAAGGTCTTTCAGGTCCTCTGAGTCTCCAAGGTCAAATCACTTAACATGTGAGCGGAGGATTAAAATTGGTGGTGTGGTCAACATTCAGTACCAAATGTGAAGGTTATTTCAAGGTTCATCCCAGGTCAAATCACTTAACAGTGGTTGGAGGGTGAAAATTGGGTGGGGTGAATCAACATTCCGTGCCAAAACTTTTGAAGGTCATGTGAAGGTCATGAGGTCATCCAAGGTCAATCACTAAAAATGGGAGGAGGATGGAACGTGGTGGGTGTGGTCAACATTCAGTGCGAAATTTTTGAAGGTCATTTAGAGGTCATGCGGGATCTTCAGTTCAAAATCACTACCTTTGGTAGAGGATAAAAATTGGTGGGTGTGGTCAATTCAACATTCAGTACCAAAAATTTGAAGTTTTTTCAAGGTCATGTGGGTCATTCAAGTTCAAAATCACTTTCTTGGAGGGGGAAATTGGTGGATGTGGTCCACATTATGTAAAAATTTTGAAGGTCATTTTCCAAGGTCATCCGAGGTCATTTAGGTCTAATCACTAATGTGGTAGGAGGATGAAAATTGTGGGTGTGGTCACTTCAGTACCACAAATTTGAAGGTCATTTCAATGTCATCTGAGGTCTCCAAGGTCCAATCACTTAACATGTGATAGGAGGAGGAAAATTCAATGGGTGTGGTCAACATCAGTACCAAAATGTTTTGAGGTTTTTTCACGTCCATCCACGGTCAAATCACTTACATGTGGTTGGTAGGGGTGAAAATTGGTGGGTGTGATCAACTTCTGTGCAAAACTTTTGAGGTCATGTGAAGGTCATGAGGGTCAGCCAAGGTCAAATCATTTAATATGTGGTAGGAGGATGAACCTTGTTGGGTGTGGTCACTTCAGTGCCGAAAATTTTGAGGTCATTTAGAGGTCATGCATGATCCTTCAAGGTCAAATCACTAAACATGTGGTAGGCGGATAAAAATTGGTGGGTGTGGTCAATTCAACATTCAGTACCAAAAAAATGGAAGGTCCTTTTCAAGGTCATGTGGGGTCATCCAAGGTCAATCACTTCACAGTTGGTAGGAGGATGAAAATTGGTGGGTGGTCACCATTCAGTACCAAAAATTTTGAAGGTCATTCAAGGTCATCCGAGGTGATTTAAGGTCTAATCACTAATGTGGTAGGAGGATGAAACTTGGTTGGGTGTGGTCACATTCGTGTTGACACTTTGGAAGATCATTTCAAGTCATGTGGGGTCATCCGAGGTCAAATCATTACCATGTGGTAGGAGGAGAAACTTGGTTGGCCATCACAAATCTTCCCTGAGATCTTAAAATTTTGTTGCTTCTTGTTCTTTAGCTACTGCACTGGGGCGGTGCCTTTATGTTCGAACCGCATTGTTTAAGAGTGACATGCATTGCATGTATGTGTGTGGTGCATTCAGTGCGCGCGTGTGCGTGCAATGCATGCCTGGTGTTTGCGTGCATGCTGCATGTTTGTGCGTGCCACACTCTTCAATCGCTACCATAAGGTCCATTGCCCGTCGCTAATAACCTCGTCCCCAGAAGCCGCATATTTTACTGAAAGTGGTCACATTTTGGTATCAGAAGAAAGTCACGATTTTCTCATTTAAATCCTGTCAAATCTTATGAGCCAAAGAATGTTTTGTTGGGAAGTTATGACGAAAAATGTGCCCCATTTTGGGCGCCATGTTAATTTCTACACAGTAACTCTTGGGGCTTACAAAATCATGTTTTTAGCGCTTCATCAAACAGATGGGAAATGTCTCCTTTCTTAGACTTACAAGAAAATATTTCACTTCACACTCTCCCCAAATTCAAGTTACATGTAATTTAGAGCAGTATTTTTTCACAATAACAGGCATTGCCTGTCTTCTTCACATCTCGTTTTATGACACTCTAAATATTGTGTATGTTTTCTCATGAAGAACAATGACTGATGACACTAAAGTCTGACTCATAGATTTTTTTTTTTTTTTTTTTTTAAATATAATTAAAATAGTCAATTAGAACTAAAGATAGTCACCTAGATGCTCATTCCAAATTTGGAGATGAATCAGAAGTTGTCTTTGATGGCCATTAAAGTTTACTAGTGTCAATATAACATTGCCATAGGTATTTGATAACAAAATTTCTGGATCCGGAATTTTTTTGAAAAAAGAGGATTTTCTGTATGAACGAATTTGATTTGAGCTTAGCTATTTGCACACAGTGATTAGTATATGGACAAGCATTATGGTACATGCAAAAAACACATTGTTTGAACATTGAGGGCGCCCTCACCGGAATCTCTGAGTCGGCCTTTAAAGAATAGGCCTGATGTATCCCTGCATGTTGTAAGAGGCGTAGGCCTGATATCTCCCCTTTTAAAATTGTTTCTGTTTTTTTTGGTAACTTCGTACTCCTACAGAAAGCCACTGCCCAGGCTCATATGTGGAAATCTTACTACCACCGCATTTCTCCGCTAGCATTTCACCTACAATTCCACTGCATATGTAGACTTCATTTGCACTTAATTCTATTTAAGCATTCTTATTATTCATTGAACAATTAATTTGCATGTCTCCCCTCAGCCAAACACTTCAAATAACACTACCAAAATCTATCCACATCACGAAACTGCGACTCCATTGGCAACCCCCATGGTAGACAATCGTTTCTGGGGAACAATGTTTGTAATCTTTCTTGGTCTTTTTGTAGTCATAAAATAACTCAAATAAGAATTATTATTAATTAAACCTGGAAAATTATATGTTGTAAATCTTTATCAGTTGGAATATGAGTTTAAGGTGGACGAAAAATTTTTTTTTATCGACCCACTTGGAACTCCTGGAGAAATTTCCTTGGGTATATGCGATTGTAAACCTGAAGTATTATTAGTAAGATCGGAGCATGTTTCACACCCAGGCAGTATACTTCTCTTGCATTTCCTCCTTACACTGGCCTGTACAAAACGTAATTTTCACCATTTTTGTAGATTTCTACACACATCCAATATCTGAAATGACCATATGATTTTTACCGGAAATCTTTGAAAATGATATGAATAAGTAAATTGCGATATCAATCTTTCATGTCCATTAAGAATAAATAAATCTTTTTGTGGCTCTATCAAGTTTTTTCTTTTCAAATATGTTAAACATACGTATTATGTAACAGCTATGTGTCAAAGACATGATTTTAGCTCTCATAGTATACTCTTCTGGATCAGTGGTTCATATTGCTACCAAAGAAGAGTTTGAACATTGTACTAACAAGACCAAACTAAAATAAGCAGATGAAATGCAGTGAGGTACTTTAGTAGGAAAGTATTAAATTTTTCTTTGGTAACTTAAGCCATTTTCCTTAGGGGTAGGGGTTGTACGTGTACTGATATCAAAACTATAAAATTAAAAAAAGGAAAACCACTTTTATGGTTTGATTATTGTAGGCAAGGGTTCACCTGTGTGAAAAACGTTTCATTTTTGGATCCTTTGCAATGACCAAAGTACTCAAATTTTGATTTATGACAAATTCCAGGGAAATTTGCCTGAATTTAGTCTTTGGAAACATGTACTTTTCATTCCTATATAGTCAAAAAATGAGAAACAAAGCCAATTATGGATGCTTGTCAGTTCCATCTTTACATGATCTTTCCTTTTGCATTGAATAAAGTTGTCAAAAAATCACTCTGAAAGCAAGTGTTTCAAGAAAATAAGGGTTCTTTACCGACACATATTTTAAGGGGTAGGGGTACAAAAATCGCAATTCTCGATATTGCTAGTGGATCAATTGGGTCGTTTCGCAATTAATTGTTGCTATAATGATCTTCCACCATTTTAGGCCTATCCAGGGTACATACTTTTTAAGGCCAGTTAATTCAAGAATTATTACAAAAAGGTGTGCGAAACATGCAAAATGGTTGTGGACAGGGAGATATAGGGTTCAACGAGTGGTTACCCCTCCAACAATATGACATGGGCCCCACGTGGTCATTTGTGGGCTACTTACTGGGCCCTCATAGGCTTCCCACCTGGGGCCCACGTGTTTTTGTCGTCGGGATTCCAATGGGTCCTAAGTGGGCAGCTGTGAACTGGATGATGTTAACGGCTAATTATATGGGCTTTAATTAAAGGGAAAAAAAAGAGTGCTAGTACAGTGTTGGATACTTGTTATTCCAACTATCGATTAGGAGCATCACTTGCATCTATACTAAACATGGTTACAAATATGTATTACTTACCTGGTGGATTCGAACCGGGGACCTCTTATGATTTTAAGTCTAATGCTCTATCCAGTCGACCACTTGTTCTTACTGACAAATTGGCATCCAACTTAGATTCTTTAAGGATTGTTGAAGTTAAATGATTAAACAACTTGTTAACGTTATGGCCTTCATATCGACAGGGATTGAGTTTAGTAGACCTATTAAATAAAGTTTAGATAATTATTTGATGACAAAGAATGGAAATCAAACATTTTACCCACAACTGGGCCAAATGGGCAGCCCTTAATGCCCCTCACTGAAAACATTATTTCGTAAGTTCTACTAAATAAAACTTAGTAAAACATGTCATCGTTCTACATCAGTGATTTGTACGGCATGTTAAGGCGTGCTATATATGGGTATAATAGGCATGCCGAACGAACGTGCTTTAACGAAACCATGAAATTATAGTACTGCATGGGTTTTAACAATTTCAAACCTGCCGTACAACCTATAGGATCGTAAAAACTATGTGCTCGTCCTACGAGATATTGGTTAGCGTTCGACAGGCTCACAGTTTATAACTAGTTAGTCTATAGTTTTGTACCAATTAGCTCTACCAATATGCTGTACAAACGCAGTGGTTCCCTGCAGGCTTCCAACGTGACACAACACGTAGAAATCATAGGCTTATTAGAGATGCGAATAACGAATCACACAAATTATAACACCAATGTAACAACTTTATTGTGTGTCCTAAACCATTTTAAGAATCACGCATGTCAGGAGCACAAAATCCTCTACAGCATGATACAATGGTGAGCTATGTATTCAGGCAATGTGTATTCAGATCCTGATTCTCACGGTCATGGAGTGTTACGGCATGAATCAAGCAGGCCCCCCGGGCATGCCCAGGTAGGACCCGTACACGCCGGTCAGTTTGCACGGTCATGGAGTCCCATACACGCCGGGTTCATATCTATCCAGACTGGGAGTGCACGGTCATGGAGTTAGTAACATTACGACATGCATGGCCACTGTATAAACCAACCCCAAACATGCATACACTCGGCCTCAGATCAAGGCACAATGCCGTGAAATTGAAACACGATTTTCGACCAAATGGATAGACATTAATTGGGTAACATTCAGGCCTTTTTTGTGTGAATCATTGTTTACATACACCCAACACCACCTAACCTGCCTAAATTACCTAGAATTATGCAATCACTTTGGAGAGACCAAACAACCACGCAGTAACAGCACGGGCTGCAAGTACAATGTGATTGTCACGTGACTGCAACGGCGGGAACACAAAGGTTCGTAAAACTCATTGGTTTGGGTCAGGGTCTTTATACGAATTATTGAATGCTTTACAAACATATATGCTTTACTAATTTAGACAACATTGTAAAGCTCTTCACATTCAGGTTATAGAACTGCTAAACATTTTGTTATTCGTTCTTTACTTTCACCAAAGTTTGTAGAGCGTGTGAAGAACGAGTTCAGAGACTTTGAAACGCTAGCATATGCTCACTACTTTGTCTACTACTAATATTTTTAGTAAAGCGATGTCGAAAATCAATTGTTGTGTTCATGATCCTTGCATAATGAAGTAAAATATCTCAGAGCCGGCCATTGAAAACCTCACTGGCCCATTTAGGAAAACCCACTTAAAGCCCAATAAAGAAACTAATCATGACCCATTGAAAACCTACAATGTCCCCATTTAGGAAACCCCAATAAAGCCCTAGTAAGCAGCCTATTAGTTACCCATTGAACAACTTCACTGATGGCCCCATTTAGAAAGCCCATGTATTTCCCATGCCCACGTAAGCCCATGTAACCCACGTGAAAAACCCAAGTGGGCCCCCACTGACCATTTAACTTGGGTAAAACCAATGATGGGTACCCCAGATTCATCCCACATGGGACCCAACACAATTAAGCCCAATAAACACCCTTAATGGTTTCCTACATGGGGCCCATCGGGAATAGCCCACATGATACCATTTCCCCATGCACATACAAAACCCACATGGGCCCATGAGGCATAAATCCATCATGGGTATACCCATTTACAACCCACCTGGGCCCCATTAGTAATAGCCCACATAAAACCCTTGCCCACTATATCCCAGCTTACCCCCACAAACCCCCAGGGCCCAGCACGGCATGTTGGAGGGGTATCTACTTGCCCGCGGCGAAACATTCTTCATCTTACTAATACTCAGGTTTGCAATAGCATATACCCAAGGAAACTTCTCCAGGAGTTCCAAGTGGGTCCGGAAAAGGCATTTTTCGTCCCACCCTAATATGAGTGTGCCAATATAAAACTTCACTAAACATAACTCTGTTTTTCTGCATTTACAGCACATCATGTTCTTCCATAGAAGTGAGGGTCTCCATGATTTTGAAATCTAAGTGGCAGCTGTGCACAGGCCTGTTTCTCTTGGGATTTGTGGTGGTTTATTCCTCGTGTCCATTAAGGGAATCAGATGCATTGGGGGGCATGGTAATTAATTTAATATAACAACTCTTCTTGGAAGTGCATTTTGGCCAAGCCCCAATGGCCTGAATAGGGCAATATTAAAGCCATCAGTGATTTGCTAAATATCAAAAAATTGAAAAGTCTCAAAATCAGATTTTGGCATGTTTTTAACAAGTATAGGTATCCTAACATACCATAGGTCCGTGCCAGGAAATTTTATTGATGGAAGCTGGACTAAAGATGTTCAACCAGATGAGAGCGCGCGAGCATATCGAGCGGTCGACTAATGGGTGGGGTCAAGGGGCCCCCTGATGGCCCCTGGTGTGGTCTCATGGACAAACGCCCCAGCCTGGGCGGTGTGTCTAGGAGGGCAAAGCCCCCGGAATCTCCTGAGTTTTTATGGTTTTTCAAGACCTGAAAACACCTTTCCTTTTGTACTTCTTCCGACACTTTTTGATCCGCATTTGCATGAAAAAAAAATCAAATAAATGTACCAATAAATCATTCTTTTTCTTTCTCCTTCTTTTTTCTCCTTCCTTTTCCTATTTTTGCTTGAGAACTTTGAAGGGGCTTTGCCCCCCCCCCCCCCCCCCCCTTACGCTCAGTGCATACCCGCAAGTGATAATTTAAAAGCATCCTAATCATGAATTGGATATTTTAGTCCTTCCTGTCCGTCCTACAACCTCAATTGAATGAGGATTCATACCAGCCAGATTCCTACTCAACCAGGTGTAACCCAGAGCTTAGGCACTCCATGTGTACCTAGCTGCTCGACTCTAAGGGTACCCCCTGGATACATTATTGATGCAGTACCTACAACGAGTACTTGCGAATACACAAGCCCGGTAATAGCAAGCTATGTTTACGGAGCATTACCCCATCCTAGAGTGTACTCTACAGTTGCTGCTAGGTGACGAACAGTAACCCCATGTAAAGCCACCACCATAGTGGATTACCTCTGCCGCTACTCCACGGGAGTCCCTTCACAGGTACTCCCTCCGCTGCCTAGTAGGCACACTTTGGACCATAGAGGGCCGCCAAACATTCTATTGTGTTTATGACTTTCTGATGCAGTTTCAAGCTTCGTACATCTATATTTTAGATGAGCATCACCAAAAAACCCCTATATATGACATTTTGTGAAAAAACATATCAACATTGTGACCAAAATTTAAGTAATGGATAATACTACAATACATCACACACGAGCTCAAAGCTCATTTGCATGGGATTACCCATGCAGGTAACTCCAGCATGGGGGTGATAGTGGTTAAGTACTGCGTGTGTTCCCTAGGTGGATGATTACCCCCCTTTTGTGGCCGGCGATGGGTACCCATGCGGTTGGGTACTCATGGCTACTTAACAGCTACTTCACAGTCCTTCCATGAAGAATTTGGTTGTGTATCTTTGAACTGCTGTTTCTTCTTCTTCCTTTTCTTGTCAATTTTCTCTTGGACAATTCTAACCTTACGAGCCTAGATACTTATCCTTCACTTTTAAGCTCTTCCTCTGCAAATTTCAAATATTTTTTATCTTTCGGGTGAATCACTGAAGTGCCTTTAAAAATAACCCAGGTAGAACCAAGGCGTTTTACATATCTTGCGGACAATATTAGCTCAATCAGTAATCCTTGACTCCAGTGTAATGCCAATCCTGCGTATAGGGGCGTTTGTTTCTGAGCCCTGCTCATTCAGCTATCTTGTAATTTCCCTGGACAAGAATTAACCTCATTTGTTGTCTCGATTTACCCATGCGATATTTGGGAGCGGACCCGTCTGCGATGGTTATCTCGAGGTAAATGTTGCTATATAAATTTCTGCTATTATTATATTGGCAATTCCACGGTAACAGAATTACTCATAAGCGTTCTTTTTACTTTCAAACCATTGGATTTTATACAATTCCAAATAGACTCCATAATTCTATCATGGTACGGCCCAAAAAAAATTAATTTGTCCTTGTCCCCTTACCATAATTTTTTTGTTAAAAAAAGACAAAACTTAAAAAAAAAAAATTTTTTATAATTAATTTACAAAATAACTATCAAAATCTAGGAAATATTACCTGTAAACCCATTTGTATTTGGTGTTTTTTAGAAATCTTTAAACTTTCTCTCTCTCTCTCGTCTGTCTTCTGTCTGTCTGGTCTGCCCATCACTAGAAGTTTTTGACCTAAAGGTATTTTGTTCCATTTTTGTCCATCTTGAATCTTGTGGGTTGTCTCGGGGACGGGTGGGTTGTTCTGATGAGGGTTGGGGTGGGGTGCGTGGCGTGAGTGTCAGGGAGGGAACCGGTGGAGTTCATAATTGTAGACTTTATACTTGTAGTTGCATTTATTGCATGTTAGTGATCGCGACATTCGGCGGGACATGTTTTACGCCATCGCGTAAATCCGAGTTTGAACTTGTAATTGTACATTAATTGGGGCATGCCATGCCCTTATTGGCAATAACAGGAAAAAGGGTCGGTTGCTACATCCAGCGCATCGCTGATGCATTATGGTTTTAAAGGATAATGTGATGAAATAGAAAAATGTTAAATGCCATTTTTTTAACTTATAAATTCAGGGATAAGTGTGGTTGCAATTCCAACAATAATAAATGCTCTGATAAGAAAAAATAACCAACTAGTGAAAAAAACAATTAAGTATTTGGAGGAAATGTTATCATACCATCTCCTGCAACAGCCATAAGTGATGGCAATTTCATAAATCCTACACTAAACAGCCAATGGTGGTTTACACCAGTAACGAAATAAACATAACAGAATTTGTGCATATGTAGCAATCATGGCTGGAAGTCGATTTCCCACCCTATCCGAGTACCAATCCTAGTCCTTGATGTTCGAGTCCGCGTCCAAGTCCGAGTCCCTGTGTTTTCCGATTTCCGATTCCCGAGTTCCTCAATGCAAAACGAATGGTACCAAATTTATTATTCACTGGTTAACCAATGGCACTGGTTGTGTAAGTTTAAAATTTTACCTTTTCATTTTTTTTTTAATGTTAACTGTTTTTTTGTTTTTAACTCAAATTTGAGTCCTACCAACTAAAAGTCAAGAATAATTATTTACTTTTAAACATTTGAATTACCTCCTTTAAAAACTTGCAAACTTTTTGCTGGAAGAATTGGGGGATCCAGTAAATAGAACAGGATCCTAAATAAATTGGGATAGAACACTTCGATGAAGAGAGTGGAGGCATACGTGGTATATCGACCGAGGCTCAGTTAAATTGGTAGCGCTAATACTATCGATATCAAATTTTTCTATGGCCTGTGGTACACGAGTTTTCACCCGCCTGCTTT
>JAMKCH010041737.1:0-40449 GCA_023653785.1 Ophioderma brevispina
AAAAATCAATAGAACTAGAACGTTTAAGAAATGAAGATAAAGACAAAGAACGTCAAGTGAAATCAATGAAAAATCAAATAGAGCTAGAACGTTTAGAATGAGGATAAAGAAAAGAACATCAAGCTGAGTTGCGTAAACTTGAACTAGTTGAAAAGGCTAAGGAGACAAATGATGCAAGTAATCAACAAAATTCACAAAGTAAAACCAGAATCTATTAGTTTCACTTTGCGAGATGCTAGGAGCTAGATGTAGAATCTTAGGGCCTTGAATTGCTTGCGATACAAATGGGTGTTGATAATTGATTAATTAGGTGAACATGGCCATTACTAAACTGCCCATGCATTTAGCCATTTTATCTCAAGGATCGCCAAGTCAAAACGCCAAAGACTTAGCTCGTGAAGCTGACGCTATATATCATGAACCGTGGCGGTAGGGCAGATTGGCAAAGAAGTCATAGCGCGAGAAATGGTGAAAATCGCATAGTGCATAGTAGGCCATAGGCCCAACCAAAATGCGCCAAAATTCCAGAGCCAGTTGGTGAAATGCTATAGTTGTGGTCAGGCGGGACACCTCTCAAGAGAAAGTTGGTCCCAATGTGGTTAGCGTACCAGTGCAGCATGCACCAAATTTGCAACCTGTTCATCAACGGAGTGCAACTACTATTACACAGTTCAAACGTACACAGGCACCAAAGTTAGATCAGGAGCTAAATTAAGACATGTTTCCAGTGTGGCACACCAGGTCATATAAAGGTCCTATGAATCGAAAATGCGCGGGGTGCGATAATTCTGCCCGGTGTCAGTACTTGTATTTCTTCCTGATAGTGCCGCTAAGTGAGACGTAAATGGCGTGGCCCATATGCAATAAAGCGCCGTCTGGATATGGTTAACTATTAGGTTGAAAGACTGGACCTCATTTGTGACATGACAGGTGTAGTTCATGAAATAGGTAAATCAAATGATATGTGTGAAGATGTAACTGACCACTCATTGCAATATCTCTTGCTGATGATGTGGCCCTCATTGTGTGAAAACCCAAACATGGTGTGAAGTAGACATTGCATGAATTAATAATCTCAAAGAAGTGAATTGTAGTGTTTAGCTGCGTATGATGGGTTAATTTCTGATGTACCTGGTCGTACACATTTGGTTGAACAATCATTTGATCTTATCGATCACAAGACTGTAACGCCAGTGTGCGTACAGAATGCCCCAGTCCATGCTTGAGCCCTCAAAGAAGAAACTTGACGTAGTTTATACTAGGCATTATTGGACGTACCATCAAGTGAGATGGCATCGCCTATTGTGGTTGTGCCCAAACCTGATGGATCTGTTTCGAGTTTGTTTCAGATATGAGAGAATTGAACATGAAATCCAAATTTGATCCATACAAAGTGCCTAGAATAGATGAAATTCTGGACAAAGTGGGTCTGCTAAGTATATTACCACTCATTTTTTTGATTTGAAGGCAAGGGTTCTACCAAATCCACTGAACGAACGATTCTCGTGAGTGCGGTATTTTTGTCACTGCTTTGGTCAATTCATGTATCGTAGCTACCATTTGGTTTTGCAAAACAGTAGTAGCACATTTCAACGACTTATTGATTATGTGTGTTGCGTGATTGTCATGATTTTGGCATGTGCATATATTGATTGACATTTTGTATCCTAAGTCATCTTTGGAATGATCCTGTAAGCTCACTTTGCATGTGTATTTCAGTTCCTTTCGGAGGCAGGACTTCTGTAAAAGCCGGCGAAGTGCAAATTTGCCAAACAGCAAGTTGAATACGTTGGGTCTGTGATTGGAAATGGCATCTTGCGCTATGCATGACAAAATTGAGGCCGTTCTTACATTCCTTGCCCAATCACTAAGAAACATGTGAGGGCATTCTAGGAGCCTTACCGTGCTATAGAGGAAATTCATTAGGAACTACGCAGCCATTGCAAAACCGCTCACGGATCTGACCAATACACAAGTTTCCAAACAATGTGGTCTGGAATCCCGAATGTGAGGATGCATTTCAGATGCTCAAAGCCGTGTTTTGATCCACACACCCATTCTGGCAACACCTGATTTTGATAGCAATTTTTATTGGGCCCGCCAGACGCTCAAATTTTGGCATTGGTGCTGTGCTGAGTCAAATTGACAGTGAAGGAATAGAACATCGTATGGGCTATTCTTAAGCAGGAATTGTCGCAGCCGAAGAAACGTACAGTGTCCCTGAAAAGTAAATCTTGGCATTGTTTGGGCACTTCAGAAATTAGGATACGACTGATAGGCTATCTTTCAAAATCATGACAATCATCAGTCACTGAAGTGGCACTGATACCAAGTTTACAAATAACGTGATGAGAGGGTTCTTATTACTTCAGAAGTTCCTATTTGATGTGAGTACCGTAAAGGGCTACAAATGCGAATGCCGACCGGGCTCATTAGAGCATAATAGTTTTATAGTGTTCAATAATGTGCTTTAATTTACATTAGGCCAGTGGAATGTTTTAACATAATATATTGTAATTTTATCCACAACTTATAATGATTTACGGTATTCTAAGTCTAAGTTGTTAGGGAAACATTACATTTTCCATGCTTTGATGACTTATGTACCTAACTGTAGGTGTGACAAATTATTTTTTATATTTCTCAAGTCATGTAGACTTGGATATGGACTGTTATTGTTAATTTGCCTGTCCATTCACCAACCCTAGGCCCTAAATATGAATTCTGGGAAGATTTATTTATTTAAACGTTTCCTGTTGAAACATTTCCGCTGTAATTTGACAAGTTCATTCTTCAAATCTAGACATGATCTTCAGTATTGACATTTTACCAGCGGAAGCTACAGTGCACTCTGGTCAACAGATATGGAAGCTGAAAGTGATCTTCAGTTTCCGTATGGAGGTATGGACTTGAATTGACTCTTTTTTATTTATACATGTTGAAGGACTTGTCATCTTGCACTAAAGCCCAGAGTTCTGATTTATTTATTTGCATATGTGTGTAAGATATGTTATGTTTATATAGGCTTACACGCCTATTTCAGTTATTTAAAGACTGACACAGTTTTTCATCGGGGGGAGGCATTTCATGTTGTCAGTGTCTATAAGGTGGACAATAGGTATCTGGGCCTATAAATATTGTTTGAAAATTTGAATTAAATATAAATGTTTACTTTTGCTATTACAGTATATTGCATAGTAATCTCCAACAGTATGTGTGACAATAAGTGACTGTTGGAAGCTTTTGGGTGTGGCCATGTTGTGTTTCTTAGAAAGTCATTGGGTGTGCACGACCCAGCTTCCTGTGTGAGGTTTTAGCGGGTAGGATAGAGCACAGTCATGGGGCACATGTGATGTGGTGATATTTTGCATGCAGTGAAAGCTAGTCTCTGATTGGTCAATATTATCGGCTTGTATATTGGGGACCTAATTTAAAGTTAGTCTTTGTCTGGGAAGTCGGCGGGAGTGTATGTAAAGTGAATTTGCATTGTCATGAATATATGTTAAATAAAGGAGAAGAAATTATAAAACAAAGATGTCTTGGCTTTTTTAATTTACAAGGCTCTAATTCGACGGACAGGCTCCGCACATGTAATGTGTGTACGGTTTTACAATATACCTATGGGCGTACATTTTTGGTTCTCCCTGCCTTGAGATACGGGTACAACCCACAGCTGCAAAAGTCACACTTAAAATCCTCATGGGACTATTCTCAGTCCTGAGATAACTTTTGTCCAGCAGTTCAAGACGACATGTTAAATAAGTCCCTCGACGACACTGATTGTCCCACCGTATAATCGTCCAAGATAATCACACGATTTTCTATCCGTCCACAATTTGGCACCTATTTTGATTCCCAGCACATTTGGCTTCAAAGATCGCAGTAGAATAATTAGCAGCGACTTTTCTCACATGGAATTATAAAGCCTGGCACTATTGTAATCACAAACCTACTACCATTATTGTAGATTAAAACAACTATAACTATACTGTCATATCTCCTGGTTACATCTGCTGCTGGCAATCTCACCTCTCCAAATCTCCATTATATGATTTCTCAAAGTTCCAAGTCTTTAAATAGATTTACCACAGCTCATTTCATAAACATAACCTTGCTCTAGCTGACCAATTGATTTTCACATAAAGTACATCTCTACACTGTCATCAATCTCACAATTCTACTTTCATGTGGAATCCCCGAATTTTGCAATCTTTTTTGAATCCAATGCACAACAAGTTGACTCGGTTTCTAATTTACATCTTGGGAATCCCATTTCTCCTCTTGTGCACTCTATCTAGTAACAACACCGGTCTATCTCCCTAGCACTTGGGAATCCCCAGCGGCCTTTTTATCATAAACAAAGTTACTTTTCCATGGAGAAATCTTTTCTCACATAAAATGAAAACTTCAATTAAATACTTTTAATCACAAAAATGGAGGTATTATAACAATATGCACCGTTTAATCCCGTATGAAACATGTACAATCTGACCCTCTGATAATTCCAAATGCCTCAAGTTGCATCATCAGATTTGGAATCAGCAGGTCAGAGTTGCCTAGAACCACCAAATATTTCGTGCAGCTCTTTTGAAAGTTTATTATGCAAGGTCCCATGATCGGGACCGTGGGACTCATATTGCCTAAAGACATTGGTCAAGGTCATATTATGAATATAATTTAGGTTTCTACGTTGTCCCCAATACATGTAGACAAAAATGCGGAGCAGTGTTTTACTAAAATTACAATTTCACTTACCTATAGAACAGATCTTGTGATGATAAATCAGATATTGAAACTCCGTGAATACAAGGTGAAAACCCCTTGTCACTTAACTTTTACTTTGTGCGTGTGTTTGTGTGGTTTGTTTTTTGGGTTGGTTTCTGTTAATGATGTAAGATTGTTGTAAAAAATTATAACCTCCATATCCTATGTTCCGAATACTGTATAACCCCACCAAATCCTTTTAACCCTCGTCTACCTGAGCCATTTTGAACAAACTCCACGAATTTGTGTTACTGACATCCGATTCCTGTACATTGGTACCACAGTAGATTATATTTTCTTCTTTCCATTGGTATCAAAATATGTACCAACATTCCCATTATAACGTCACTAGAAGTTGAGGAAAGTATGAAATACTGAATATAGGTGGAAAATTGATAGTTTTTAAATTTTAGCTCTAACACATAAGTATAGCACTAAAATGCTCTCATTAACTAAAAAAAATAGTCATTCCCATAAATTAGAACCAAAAACCGCATGAAAATCGGATATCCTACATTTTGGCGAAACATTGAATTTTTCCCCCCTGTGTGTCCTATAGGAAATTTGACAATTTTGCTACATGCGAACTTTATGGCGTCATTGTCACGTATGCTACAAAATTAAAAACCACAAAAAAAATTGGTACAAAATCAAGTGCCTGCGATGTTTCTGTGTTGTGCTAGGCATGTTGGTACTTCGCTCCCCGAATCGGTGGTTACCCCCCCATCCATCATTTGGGACACCCTGTATCTTACCCATACCCGTGGCTGGTTATGTTTTGGATGAAAATGAGCAGAAAATGTTACTTGCAATACTTTAATAAATAATTGGCACCAAAAAAGGGGTTTTTTTAGCAAGCCTGGGAAAAAACCTGAAGGGTTTGTCACGAGTTTAGAAATATCGTGAAAATGGATATTATTTCAAAAATTAAAAATGGGGAATTTTTTGCTTTTTTTAAGTTTTTTATTTTTTTCTTTTTTAAAGATTTGAAGACACACTACTACCTTAAGCGATTTATTTAACTCTTCAACAATCTTTTCACGTTTTTATTCCGCTATGTAGCGGCTCAGAGGTGGACTATATTACCTTTTACACCGGTCCAATGGAAGGAATTGTGCATAACAACGAGCTAGATAAACGTAGAGCGCCCTCAGCGACGAGTGACGTCTGCCAGCGAGCCATGACATGATTTCATGAAAGCCAGCGTTGGTGACACTGTATATGTGAAGGTGAACTAGCCTTTCTCATGAAACTGCCCTTACCTAAAGTGTAGAGGAATAACATCGGAAAAAAAAAATGGGTTGTCGAAATTTCGCAGATGGTGTAATCCTATTGATAGCTCTCGCTGTCGCCGGCCAGATCATTGGGAATATCAACATCTTGGATTTCACGTTGTCATTTGTTAACACATTACTTGAAAGTAGAACACTTAACTCCCCTTTCCAAAGTGTCACAGCAACAAAACAGCGTTTTAATTGGGTTCTAAATGGTGAATTTTTTAGCGTGTTTCAGACTTACTGTTTCTTACAAAACTGACTGTTGACCCGCAAAACAAACATACTGAATACAATAAATTTATTCAGGAAAGTGTTCGCTATTTTGTGTTCAATGTCCGATGAAAACAGATAAATAGGTAAAAAGGATAAACCAGGTCGCTTTTGATAAAGAATCCATTATTACAAAACCACGATTTACTGTAAACAAATACGTACTTTTTTCCCTGATAAGACCCACGAAATGGGATGTTTTTTCTATTTTGCCTTTATTTCAGAGCATGGAGTTTAGGTTTGTTTTGTAACTGGCAATAACTACCAAAAGTCATGCTCCTACACGAACCGCCGCGCAACCGTGGCTGATTTACAGGTGGCGTACTAATGTACCGTCCCTCTTGAGGGGGGGGTGTGATAGTTTTAAAAGCTGTGTCTGGTTCGGCAATTTGCGGGAAGACACCTTGTTGTTCTATTCAGTGAGAATTAGATGACTTTCCTCGTTAGATTATGAGGCATTCTGCCTTGACTTTTAAATCTTATATTTTCAATTCTGGTTTTCAAAAGTCAACTACAGCTGAATTAGTTCCAAATTTACTGAATGCTAGGCCTGGCTAACTTTGGATCATTGTGTACGGAAGTCAATTAATTATCTTCGGAACTTCTCTTGTCGTTACTGGAAAGAATTCATATATCATAATTCCCTTTGACATTGTAGCCCTTTGCGGTTTTTCATTTTGTGCGGTATAGAAACTACACTGCCCGTCAATTATTCTTATTCAAGGCTATTCTTGCTTTCTTTCCTAACCGTACATCTTTAATTGGGGTTTATCATTTTTGTTACAGCAAGGCCCCAAGAACTTTCGAATTCAAGCAAGTATCAATAGCGACGATTTCTTCTTAATCCTTCATATCCTAATGCTGCTTAACCCAAAATAATTTGCAATACTTGGTCTAAATCCCGTAGCATAGTAGCCGATTCAATGGGTCGTGGTAATTTAACCTCAATATCATAACGAGGTAACATTTATATTCAGCCCACGGCAGTAGCTTCAGTGAATTGATGCAAGGATACAGCTTACGTCGTGTTACGACATTGAATTGGATAACACTTTCACAAATTCAACACCTTTCTGTCTGAAACAAGATCAGATACCCGTTAATTACATAGAACATTGAAGGATACCTTAAGTAAAGTACACACATCGTTTACTTTGCTGAAACTACAAACAGCATGCAAACGAACACTACCGGCTGCTTACTAGTTGATAATTTACTTAAAGAATATTCTAGAAGGTCATCAATGGTTTCCGCGAATTAAATCTTGCCGCACCGTGTGCACAGCTTTTTAAAAAATATTATTCACCATATCTGTTGAAAGTTCCCATGGTTTACATTAGGTTAACTTTTTGAACGCTTGAATACCGAAATGTAAATCTGGAAACTTTGACTGATATCGCATATTAACGGTATACTAACCGTCCTAGGAATGATTAATATTGACGCGTAGGTCACCACGACCAGTAAAGAGTCACCCCCTCTTAAAAAGTATCACAAGGTGTAGCAAGCAATGTTTATATTTTGGTCATTTGAACTAATGGGGTACGCCTGACAGTCTTTGCATTTTTTTGTACCTAGAGCGTTGAAAATAACGAGTTACTTACGCTTTGTACGTAAATATCAATATAGAAACTTTGATGCTAACCCGGGAAAAAAGTATCGAGCTGAGTTTTACATAAACGAATATACCTTACGCAACATATTCAAAATCTCTCAGCTAAATCCGCTTTGGGGATTTTATTTAGGATGTGAGTGGGAACGATTTGTACTTTGGGGTCAAATACTCAAAATCTAAGTGTTCGAATTGTGTTAAATGCATGCCATCATATTTGCTATCCCACTTATGTTTAACTATCTTTGACTTGCGATTCAACTTAATAATGATCCTGGGAAAGATTTCTGATGCCCAATTTTCTTTAAAAGTGTCTCAAATTCTTTGTTTGCGCTACACAATACGTATATTACACTCAACCCATACAATTGAATATTACCACGATTTGCTTTATAACTATGTAACCACATTACTTGGGATTGCTTGTATAATTTAATTGTTTAATCTACAATGACCAGATGAATTTGAACGCAATTTTTAAGCAAATCGGAACATTTTCAATTTTACCCCAGTATATAGCATGAATCATTATTTGCTAAATCTATTGAACTGCAAGTCTTATTAAATAAACTATAAAATTTTTTTTTTTTTTTTTAAGTTTTTTGAATTTTTAAACTTATGTTTTTAACACATTTCAATACTTTTGTAATTTCAAGTCTTATACAAATCGTTCCCTTATCCCCCCTTATAAAAAAATCCCCAAAGCGGACTTTAGCGGATTTAGGATGTGTTGGTTCTATGGCATGTTCTGTCCCATCTGGAACAAAATCATCTTTGTACATTTTTTTCATGTCAAAATGCAAATGACCACACTACGGTAAGCGAGGATGCCGACTAGTTTTTTTGGGGAACCCGACGTGCCTGATCAATCTTATAATTAATTGACAGTCCATCTCAGAGAGGATAAGGGTAAGGGCATTCAGATTACAAATTAACCGAAACATTACGGAGATCGTTGCAAAGGTTTCTGCCCCATTCCACACTTTAATCTTATCGCAGCATTACACCAAACAAGCAGATAAAATGCTCATAAAATTTAGGGCAGTTCCTAAGCTTGCCCCCAAAAACATCTTAAAGAACGCAGGGGCATGAAAGAAATATTCAAGCAAAAGATTTGGAGACCCTTACAAAATCACTTCAAAACCATTTAGAAGCAATTTGGACGGTTCAAATGCTGTAAAAACAGTAAACACAACAAAGCGTTTGTGGGCAGTTATCGTCAATTGACCTTCCCTGCCATAATTGGCAGTGTATCTAGCATGTTTGACAAAATTAAAAGCATTTCAGACAGGGCCCATGCTTGTTAATATATTGTATCTGACCATTGAAAGGGTGGATTAGCTGGGATAAGCACATATAACCGTGTGTCCCAAAAAAAAACCGCAACACTTGGTGGTAGGCGCCATAGTTTTTGAACAAAAGCACGTGACTACTTATCCTTTTTTGTAAGGTAAGACGGGACCATTAGCTAATATCCCTGAAAGTTCATAAAGGTAGAGTCAATTTTTTCAGATATGACCCCAGACATCAAGTAACCTGCAGGACCCATTCAAATTGAGGCGCTATTACTACAAATACGGCACGTAGTTTTCTCCCAGAACCAACGCATATGAGACTCTAAGTCCCAACCACCCTTCCCACCATTTCCGCCCTTTTTTAAAAGACAGGTGATGCAACAAATATTAACCTATGAATGTTTTCCATTGATAATAACAGCTAAAAACTGGCATTAACACACTTAAAAAGCTTTAAACGATCGAATTAGGATGTATGATCAACAAACTCTTCGTATTGGTCACAATAGACTGCATTGGAATAGAGCTAATCATTCATCATCAATTTTGTGACGCACACAAAGAGTTATCTTAACCGCAAAATTTTTAATGACAGAATAAATATACTGATATGTTTTGAGTTTGGTGTTGAAAACATAGGTTTTTTACCTCTCCATAAAGTTAAGAATGTAACATTTTTTGTCAGTAAAAGCAAGTTGCAGCCAACGCATTTATCATTTTATGTAATGTGGACTTTGTCCGTATAACTTAGTCATTTTTGTTATCTTCTTGAACATAATTTATCACTAATAAATTAATGTTTTAGATTTATCAGTTTAAATAATAAAATGTAAATGCAGTCATTTGACACAGTAGACGTCGTTCTGCAGAAATTTGGGCAATTAATGTGATTGCAATCATATTGTATTTGGCCATCTTCTTCATTGGCAGTCTTGTGGTTACCAGCTCCTCATTTGTAAATGGGTGTCTGCTGGTTACTTGATTGTTGGGGTCATATCGAAAAACTATTAGACTTGTCTTTATGAACTTTTTAGGATATTAGGTAACAGTCCCATATTACCTTACACAAAGAATGGTAGTCATGTGCTTTTGTTCAAAACTTATGGCGCCTTCCACCAAGTTTGCGGTTTTTTTTTTGGGGGACCCACGGTACAATAGCAATGGTTGTGAGCTGATGAACTGCGTGGCTTTTCAAATTGATAAATACTGGCAGTCAATGTCAGCATCCTTGGCTGAGAAGTGAAACTTAACAAGAAACAATATTTTTACTCCCCCTTCTTTACGAAATTAAGCGCCCCAATTGCTTCAAATTTTGGAAGTGATTTCATTATGTCTGAATACTTTGATTCATGCTTACTGTCCCTTTACGGTGCATTTCCGTGTTTCGAGCACGATATATTCCTTTTAGATGAATTACTTATTTTGGTGTAATTTGTTTAAAAAATCTCATGGCATTTGACTTGTAATTAAACATATAGTTTTAGAGCAATATACTGTGCATAATAATTTTTTAAAAATGTACCATTAAAATATTCTTGGTTCCTGGGTGACAACACCCGCCCTTAACCTTCGACTCTGACGGCATACCCCAACCCGGTGAAGGTGCTACCTTCACATTTTCTTTCACTAAGATGCCCCAAAAGGTATTTTAGCGCACCGGACCACTGGGGGTGGTACCCCCTCCACCTTGGTAAGACGAGGGTTAATGTTAATGTAACAACCAAAATGTCCCAAAATACCATAATCTATTATTTTAGACTTAGATATAGCACAGGATAATTCAGAGTCGGCTGGACTGCGATTTGCATATATCAAGTATAAGGTTACCTGGTCGGCCACTATAGCCGTCTGTCTGATTTCATATTTTTTTTCACAAAACCCATGGTGCTCGTGTACATTGCCCCCTGCTGCACACTCTGAGGTTTGGGCTGTTCTTATCTCTATTTGGAAAAGACTGTTAGGTGACAATTGGTGTTACACAATCCATATGGCTTTAATAGCATAGGTAATACATACACTATTGATTTTAAAAAAGTTGCAAAACCTGAATCAAATACGTTGTAATCTGGAAAAACAAACCATCGAATGTAACACTTGGTCAGTTTCAAGATTGCCTACCTGCCTGTCGGTTGTTGAGTTCGTTGTATGAGGCACCTCGGGGCTGCCAGCGGAATGCATGGAATGTCACATTACATTTCATATGAATCGTAATGCGCACATTCGTTTGCTACACACTGCCAGTAGACAGGCAGTCTTGAAACCGACCAAGGGCGACACTATAAATAATTAACCTCATCTTGTTCAGTGCCCTACTACAGGATATCATTACTGCCCATGGTGTCCAATCTGTCATTTACGCCGATGACACCCAACACTACCTGACTTTCCGCTCGCGGGATTGTGAAGCGACCATAAAGAAGATTGAAGGCATCAGATCCGGGTGTAAATCCAAAACAAGGTGATATAAAAATGACAAGCCAGAGATGTTGTACTCTCGCTCTCATTTTAACAGGTCGACTATAGCAACTTTCAGTCTACCGTCGTGATCAATGGTAATTATTCATTCATCAGCTAGAGCACCGAACATTGGTGTCATGTTAGACTCATCACTAAGAATGAACACTCATGTTAAAAACTTACTTATGCAAGGCTATCTAGCTCTCAATAAGGAAAATTGGGCAGTTTGGACATGAAAAATCCACCATCAGATTGGTTGATGCCTTCGTTGCATCAAGGATGAATTCCTGCAACCCTCCCATATTACCTTACAACAAAGAATTAAGTAGTCAGTGGCTGTTGTTCAAAACTTTAGGCGTCCTGCCACCAAGTGTTGCCGGTTTTTTTTTTGGGACACACGGTAACACAATAGCAATGGTCGTTGAGCTGATGACTGCGTGCTTTTCAAAATTAATAAAATACTGGCAGCAATTTCAGCATCCTTGGCTGAGAAGTGAAGCTTACAAGAAAACAATATTAGTTACTCCTCCATTTTTACAAAATAAGCGCCCAAATGGCTTTCAAATTGTGGAAGTGATTTCATTATGTCGAATATTGGTTCATGCATTATTTCCCTTAACGGTGCATTTCGTGTTTCGAGCACGATATATTCCTTTTTGAATGAATTAATTATTGTTGTGTAATTTGTTTAAAGAAATCTCATGGCCATGGACTTTTGTATTAAACATAATATTTAGAGCAATACTGTGCATAATAATTTTTTAAAAATGTCCATTAAATCATTCTTGGTTCCTGGGTGACAACACCCCGTGGGATGTTACAAGGGATACACCTTAACCTTCGACTCTGACGGCATACCCAACCCCGGTAAGGTGCTACCTCACATTTTTTTTCACTAAGATTCCCCAAAAGTATTTTAGACGCACCTGACCACTGGGGTGGTACCCTCCCTGGTAAGACGCGGTTTCATGTTAATGTAACACCAAATGTCCATAATACCATAATCATTATTTTAGACTTCGATTATAGGCACAGGAAAATTCAGAGTCCGGACTTGGAAAACTCTGCGAGTTGCATATATCCAGTCAAAATATACTGTACCTGTCGGCCACTATAGCCGTCTGTCTGATTTCATATTTTTTTTTTTTCACAAAACCCATGGTGCTCGTGTACCTTGCCCTGTGCAACACTCTGAGGTTTGGGCGGTTCTTATCTCTATTTGGGAAAAACTGTTAGTGACAATTGGTGTTACACAATTCATAGGGCTTTAAAATGCATAGGTAATACCATACCCTATTGATTTTAAAAAAAGTTGCAAACCCTGAATCAAATCCTTTGTAATTTGGAAAAACAAACCATCGAATGTAACCACTTGGCGTCAGTTGTTTCAAGATTGCCTACCTGCCTGTCGGTTGTTGAGTTCGTTGTATGAGGCACCTCGGGGCTGCCAGCGGAATGGCATGGAATGTCCATTACTTTGCATATGGATCGTAATGGCGCACATTCGTTGTGCTACACACTGCCATATAGACAGGCCAGTCTTGAAACCGACCAGGGCACTATAAATAATTAAAACCTCATCTTGTTCCAGTGCCCTACTACATGAATTCATTACTTGCCCATGGGTCCACTCTGTCATTTCCGCCGATGACACCCAACACTACCTGACTTTTCCGCTCGCGGGATGGAAGCGACATAAAGAGATTGAAGGCCTCAGATCCGGTGTAAATCCAAACCAAGGTGAATAAATGACAAGCCAGAGATGTTGTACTCTCGCTCTCATTTTAACAGGTCGACTATAGCACTTCAGTCTACCGTCCCGTGATCAATGGTATTATTCATTCATCCTAGCACGTAACCTTGGTGCCATCTTAGAATCATCACTAAGAATGAACACTCTGTAAAACTTACTTATGCAAGGCTATCTAGCTCTCAATAAAGAAAATGGGTCATGTTTGGACATGAAAAAAAAATCCACCATCAGATTGGTTGATGCCTTCGTTGCATCAAGGATGAATTCCTGCAACCCTCTCCTAATTTCCTCCAATAAAAGAGAATTGGACCAAGTTCATCGAGTTCAATGGAGAGCTGCTCGATTGTCCGTAAGAACCGTTGACAGAAACACATCACACCAGCTTTGTACCACTGCATTGGCTTCCAATTAAAGAGAGGGCAGCATTTCAGATTATGCTTCTCACCTAAACGCCATCCAAGGCATGTCACCTGCCTATATCTTTGAGTTTAGTCAGCTGATTCACCATCGCGAACTTTGAAAATTTTGCTTCCTGCCAGCTGATACACTAGTCAACTCATCAACAACTTCTATGTTGATAGATCTTCGCTACGCAACATTCACCACTCCCTAACGTATCCACTTAGCTCAAAAATGACTATTTTCCAGTCAATCTCAATATATTCGTTTTGACAAACCGCATTTCCAGTTCAGCTCCTGAATAGCGTACCTTTTTTTTTATTTCCCCGCTGCAGTTCAAATTTTCTTTTTCTTCTCTCCGTGTCTTTTTTTTTGGTTGGGTGGGGCTTCAGACTCCAATCCGGTTTCCTAGGAGAGTTTATTTTTCACCAGATATAAGGGAGAGGCAAGGGGTTGAAACGCATTCAAAACCAGTCTCCGTGCTGTGCGCTGACATTTTTAATATTGCACGGAATAATTATCAGTTTGGGTGCTTGTATAAACACATAATGTCAATTCGATACCAAAATCCGCCAAAATAGCCGTAGTTGGCTGTTGGGTGCTATTGGGTGGGTTAAATTTGTCCTACCCATGGGCCACACAACGAATGAAATGACCAATCATCGGCTTGCATTTAAATAAACCGCCTCAATGAATACTCTTTTCACCTCAGCGCGCAATTGCATTATGGAAAAAAGAGTAAATCTGAGCACAATGATCCAGTACACTATTATTACACTATTACACCTGGCCACCTCTAACACATAAAATTAATTGTTATCACTACCGATTAGTGTAATATGCAAAGCGGCACCCACAGTAATGTGGAAGAAGCGGAGGCAGCCATTGCTTTCTATTGTTTGGTACTCTAGGGTGTTCTTTTTTTGGTCGGCCAAAACAGCGAGACGTGATTTCTTCTAAAGATTACGTAACGTTTTGGCCTCTCTATCTAGATAGAACCTCTTTGGGTAGAGGCCTTTTTAATCCAGGATGATCAAGTAGACAAGGTAGCTCAATCGGATAAGCGCTCGACGCCAGTGATTGTGTTCATCCATGCGTCTAAGGCGTGCGTAGAGCCCTGCGAGATTCGGCTATCTTTGGGGGATATCTTTGGGGAGTCTGGTCCTGGCTGCGAGTGGTTTATCTTCGAGTATGTTTTGCTGATAATGGGAAGCGCTTGATCCTGATCTGCTGCAGGGGATCCCTATAATGCTGCTAAATTGTTTAATTGTTGATGGTTGGGCCCAGTGATCACTGCCATTTGTGAAAGCGCTTAGAGGCCAAATAGCAACAAGTGCGATATTAAATTTCCCACTATTATTATTATTATCAGATCATTGTTGCGCTGTGGTAGGGGTGGAAGTATGAATTTTTTTTTACATTCTTTGCCTTTTGGCTCCTGAAAATAATCGGGAAGCTGTTTAACGAAGATAAATTTTTCGTGGTTCCGCGTAGTTTAAGTTTTGACATGAAGTCTATCCGGGATTTTTCTCCTCTGCTACTTTTAACACCAAAAAACAAACATGAGCTTTCATACTGTATTTTGCTAGAATACTCACCAATAAGTGCTTGTAATATGTTTATCAATATTGTCAAATAAAATCGTAATAGGAAATGTTATTCTCAATGGCGCAAAATATATTTTTCCAAACCTCCTCTTCAATTGAGGGCAAGGCATAAACAGAACAACCAAAAAAGACACTAGTTTGGTGGAGTTAGTGAAAATTGAAGGAATATTGTTGTAAGGTCAAGCCTTTTAAACCATTACATAACTTGCTAATATCTGTGAATGATACTGGTGCGTTTTCATCATCATGTGCATATGTGGTACTATTATTAACATATAATAAGTAGCAAGGCAACTCATTGCTGTGTCAAAGAGATGTCTTCCTGTTTCTAAAATAATTAAACCATAGGTGAAAGTTGTAGCTGTGTCTAACTGAGTGACTGCCACGCCCTCTGGCAGTAAAGACTTTTTTTTTCTTTATTCTAGACAATCAGAAACTTGGTTATTTTTGGAAACCTATGGTGTTACACAAAGGGAGCATATACCTAGCACATGTGCCATGTTACAACATAGTTGTCATTTGTTTGTATGTTGCAAATCTTGGCAATAACTGATTTGTACCTCAAAAGCCCCTTGACTTTATGTCACAAACTTAAAATCCATGGAACCAACCCAAAAATTTATCTTCAGTGAAAAATCTTGCTAGATTCTTTTTCAGTATCCAAAATGGCCATATAATTCACTCGTTTTTTTTTTAATTTGTAACTTGCCCACCCACGTGGGGGTAACATACAACACAGATCCTCATGTTGACGATGCCGGTGTATCCCATCTGTTCTTAGATAGAGGCAACGGGCTGTCTTTCCTCTTAATCTATTATTAATCTCCTTGGCCACAATAGCCTTTGAAATGTTCTATGGGGGGCTTAAAATATCTCTTCGTATTCTTACACTGTGTATAATTGAATGTATGTCATAGTTGTTCACATTAGAATTTTAATTATCTATTGGATTTGATTTGTTCGTTTGGTACTGGCATATTGCTCTTTTTCTATGTTAAGCGCCTAGAGATATTAGGCGCGCTAGATCAAAATTATATTATATAATATTATTCTATCCCACCACCCTACGTTTAGGGTGAATTGCTTTTTGTTTATCACTCATAACTCTCTTAGGCGAACATCGTTTTCCTTCCCCTAACGTAATCCCTTTGTATTTGCAGTTTATTCCGTTTTTGGATAACGAATGATATGAATATTATTTATGCAAATGAAGGATAATCCCTACAATAACAAAGAACAGACTATTATTAATTTAAGAAAATAACTCGTATAGACCTAGGAAGAATTAACATTTCCCCCTATTACTTTAGAGTTATTATTATTATTATTGTATATAATTAGATTATTAATTATTATTATTATTAAGTATTTATTATTATTATTATTACTAGTAGAATAGTAGTGGAATTAATTAATAAAGAATATAAAATGTTTGGAATCCTAAATTGGGTGTACATATGAAAAATATACAAATATAATCTATCTTGATCTTGTAAATTGACCTTCGTCTAATCGAAGGGGTGGATGTTACCCCCCCCCCATTGGTTGCTTCGTTATCTTTCCTTTCCCATTGCAGTTCTAAATGAGTACCATTGCCTTTTAAATCGAAATTCAAGAATTACGTAACAAATTTCACAAGGCTACCAATGTCATAGCAGAGAAAATAACATTTCTGATGTTACAAAAATCAAAGAAAAATGCCTTTACCGCAGCATGAGAATATGGTCGCTTTGGCTCGCCATAGCTTCCCCTGCGCTTTATTCCCTCTTTTCAAATGTCTCCCTCACCCGGCGCTTCTGCTCTTTGTTATGCATACGTTCTTTGTTAACCAATCTTCGCATCGTTAGCAACCACTCGGGTGTCCTCTTGAGCCGGCTTTTGTATCTTTCATCTTACAATCTCCTTAGCTTTTCCCCCCCACAAGTCAGCTTAGATGTAAGATGTGTGGTTGATCGTGCAGAACATTCCCCACCCACCACACCCTCAAGTTTTGATGTCTCATAAGTGCTTTGTTTGGCGAATGTTGTTAACCATTTACCAAATATACTCATTTCATTATTTTGACAGCCTAATGAGGCCATGATTAATTTTTATGTTAATAGCATGATTTAGTCATATTCTAATGTTTCTTGCTAAATATTAATTATGCATGCAGCTGCTGTTATCTAATGAATTTCCAATTTTTCAGTGTGGTTACTTCTTTTCAAATTATATATGTCATATTGTATTTGGCCTTTAGACATGTACATGTAGATTTTGTCATATTAATTCCTATTGTATGCAGGCAGCACGAAGTTAAGGACATGTGGCACAAGCTTATGTAATTCGATATATGGTTGTGTGGATTTTGCAGATTATCTTTGCAGAGATGACCGGAGAAATTCTTTCGGGTTTCTGTATTTTTGGGTTTTTGGCCTTCCCTATAATTTATTCAGGAATCAATAGGTAATGTGGAGGAAGCTTATTTCTCTGCCAATTTCAAAACTTGGGAAATACACAGTGATTTAGAAATTTGCCCAGTTTCTCCTTAACCTGTCTTAACCTTTGACCAATTGGTAATAATGCAACTAAACGGGCTACGCTTGACTTGAGTCACGAAATGGGCACGATTTTTGTCTATTTCTATATTCTCTTCTGTCCAAGGGTAAATTAATTTTCACCAAAAAAGGGATTCAAATATTTAATTGCGGCTATTGTTGTACTACTACCCAGAACGTTTTTGTGCCTTAAAATTGCAATACACTCTTCGGCCTATCCAGTATTTTATTTTAGTAAATTACTTTGAGTCACAGTCATAATGGGACATTTGCCTATATATTTTAAGATATAATATAATCGAATAGTAATGTCGATTTATAACGCGCACATATCCCCCCTACGGGGTGCTCAAGGCGCGGATTTGCCAATTATATTACATTTACCACCCGCTGGCCCATCAGGAATCGTCAACAATCATTTCGCTTCACGTAGGTGGCTGCTGGCTGGGCGCACTTAGATGTAATATACCCCCATAACAGCTCCCCCTATTTCGCTTGGGTGAACGAGCAATTGAGACTAAGACTCCTTGCCAGGGACACAAACACGGTAATTCACCGGGCTGAACCGTTGCGCCACACGTGCTCTAATACCGGTGGAATGACGAAACTTTAAGCTATCCTGTAGTACGAATTTATAGGAATGTGATATTTAATAACGAAAAGGGCGGTAACCCCCCTCCCCATTCGGTTGTGTTGTTAAAAGAAATGGTTCAGGATAGACAAAGGGTTTAGTGATAAATCATATATAACGTAAGAAAATCCTTGAATATGGACAAGACGGACAGCTGAATGGCCGTTGAATCCATGTCGTATTGTTCTCGTCCTGCTAAGAAGATACTACAGTACTTGGAAACTAGAGTTATTCACATATCAGATGAGTAAAAAACGGTAAATTGTATGACGGTAACGTAAGATTAAATTCAATACTCTTTCATACTCTTTGTTGCAAATTTCATGTGTACTGATGCCCTAAATTAATAGCCTTCCCATTGTGTGGAAATACATTGTTAAGTTTTGTTTTTGTTTTTTTCGAATTAGACATATTGCGCAATATAACAAGGTTGCATTACTTTCTAAACTTTCTTTCATCATGTTCATGAGAGAGTAAGTTAGAGTTAATTTATAATACTTCTTGTGTAATACATAAAGAGTAACTGATCCCTTTTCCAGCGGCCTCTTCAAATTGGTGTATCATTCTTGTAATGTTCCATGTTACTAATTTGGGCTATTTGATATCTCAAAATACATACTGAATGGAACATTATCCAGGAAACTTCGCTCTGCCGATGAATTGCGCAGTCTCCGAGCCTTCCTAGAGGAAATCACTTATGAAAAATCGCACTGTTTGGGCCGGCAAGCAACCTTGTCATATCATTTTTCATCATGATTTATTCATCTTGGCGATAAATCGTTCGAATGCCACAAATCCAATAGAGTCACCTGAGTATGAACTGCAATGGGTAAAAAACTTCTCAGGTGCAGCAGGTGAAGGTATATTCCTTTTTATCTAGGTCGTGATGCAACGATTGACGTCATAATTGACGACTTTCAAAATTTAAGGACTATTGTCTCTTCGACAGATACGAATTAACCAACATTTGCTATAATATCATGGCTCCCAGTCTGATGGCTCCCCTAGCCGATTGAATAATAACAGCACATTCACTTAAATAAAGCGAAATTGATAGCATTAACCCGAGCTGTAATTTAAAAAGATAACTAAAGGGCTTGACTCCGATTTGATATCTATGTTTTCTCTCTTGAATATGAAAGGACCTGGCACTTACACATAACGCCCCATCAAGTACCTCGTGGGAAACAAACATTTTGTTTTGATGGGTAAAAGCAATAATGGATATTACAAAGCCCTATGCCATACTTGTGCTACAATTGATGGTT
This sequence comes from Ophioderma brevispina, assembly GCA_023653785.1. Taxonomy (NCBI): domain Eukaryota; kingdom Metazoa; phylum Echinodermata; class Ophiuroidea; order Amphilepidida; family Ophiodermatidae; genus Ophioderma; species Ophioderma brevispina. The sequence goes on from JAMKCH010041737.1 coordinate 19,871, forward strand.
AACCTTAAACGGCGGTTTTTGTTATCTCTTGGAAATCAATGGATTTGAGGTCAATTTCAGGGACCACAATGAGAAAAATATGAACCTTTCATCTGTTATCAAAATCGATACTACTCTTCCCGGGTAAATCGGGGAGGTCCCCACCGACGATCGAACACGCACCTTTAAACGTTAAAAATTGATGTACGGGTAAGGCAGCTTAATATGGAATATGGTCCTAGAGCCATGATCTATATACAAATTCAAATCGTATCTTGGGCATCCCTTCATTATTTAAGAATAAAACCAGCCATGCCTGACCCCAGTATAACCATTTTCATATTTTTCATGTATGTGGTCGCGTTGATCTTCCCATAGAATGGTATCATTGGATTGAGTTGTTTAGTTTGGTAATGCATAATTGTTCTTTTTATGTTAAGCGCCTAGAGATATTAGGCGCTATATCAAAATTATTATTATTATAATTATTATGCTCTCCCCTACGTTAGGGTGAAAATTGGCTTGTGTTATTCACTCAGAACGCTCTTAGGGCGAAATCGTTCCACTAACGATAGCCTTTGTATGCAGTTTATTTATCCGTTTTGGATAACGGAATGATTATGAAGATTAATTTATGCAATGAAGGATAATCCCTTACATACAAAAGAACAGGAATTTAATTAATTAAGATAATAATTAAAAATATTAAAAAAAAAAAAAAAAATTTCCCCTATTCCACTGTTTGAGTTATTATTATTATTATTGTTATATAATTATATTTTATTATTATTATTATTTAGTATTATTCTTTTATTATAATAGTCGAAGTAGTAGTAGGATTAATTAATAAAGAATATTAAAATGTTGGTAAATACTAAATTGTGTACCATAATGAAAATAACAAATATATAGGATAGTAATTGACCTTCGTCTATCGAAGGGTGGATGGTTCCCCCCCCATTGGTTGCTTCCGTTATTTCTTTCCATTGATTCTAAAATGAGTAAGCCATATGCCTATTTTACGTCAGAATAAGTAACAAATTTCACAAGGGATACCAATGTAAATAGGCAGGAGGAAAATAACATTTTTGATGTTACAGCAAAGAAAATGCATTTACCCGCAGCAGAGGAATATGGTCGCTTTGGCTCGCCATAGCTTTCCCCGAGCTTTATTTCCTCTTTTACAAATGCTCACTACCCGGCGCTTCTGCCTCTTTGTTAGCATAGCGTCTGGTAACCCAATATTAGCAGCGTGTAGCAACCAATCGCGGTGTCCGCGTGAGCCGGCTTTGTATCTTATCTTACAATCGTCATTAGGCTTTATGTCAGCGTAGATGAAGAGGTGTGGTGATATTGCAGAAAATTCTCCCACCCACCACACCTGAAAGTTTGAGGTCTCATACGGCTTGTTGGCGAAATGTGTTACCAATATTTTACTCAAATATATTTCTCAATTTTCATGATTTTACAGCCAGAATGAGGCCAGGATAATTTTATGTTAATGCATGCTATTAGTCAATTCTAATGTGCTAAATATTAATTATGCAGCTGCTGTATCTAATGATTTCCAATTTCCAGTGTGGTTACTTATTGCAAAGTCGATAATGTCATATTGTATTGGCTTTAACATGTACGTGTAGATTTTGTCCATATTAATTCTATTGTATGACGGCAGGAATGTAAGAACATGTGGCAACAAGCTTAGTTAATTTATTATGTTGTGTGGATTGCAGATAGATCATTGCAGAGATGACCGGAGAGAAAATTCTTTTCGGGTTTCTGTATTTTTGGGGTTTTGGCCTTTCCCGAGAATTTATTAGGTATAGGGTAACTGTGGAGGAAAGATTTTTCTCTGCCATTCAAAAACTTGGGGAAATACCCATTGATTTAGAAATTTGCCAGTTTTCCAACCTGTCCATTACCTTTGACCCAATTGGTAGTATGCAAATAAAGTGCTACGACTCTGACAGTGAGGCCCCTAAATGGCACGATTTGTTATTATCATATCTTCTGTCCAAGGGTAAATTAATTTCACCAAAAAAAGGGATATCAAATATTATTGCGGCTATTGTTGTAACTACTACCCAGAACCGTTTGTGTGCCTAAAATTGCAAATACATCTACTAGGCCTATCCAGTATTTATTTTAGTAAATTTACTTTGATCCATAGATCATAATGGGTGCTATATATTTTAATAATATTAATAATAATACTAATGTCGATTTATACGCGCACATATTCACCCTACGGGGTGCTCAGGCGCGATTGCCAATATTATTACAATGCCATCAGGAAATCGTCACAATCATTTCGCTGCATCTAGGTGGCTGCTGGCTAGGCGCACTTAGATGGTAATATCCCCATAACAGCTCCCATATTTCGCTTGGGTGAAAACGAGGCAAGGCCATTGAGGAGCTTAAGTATCTTGCCAGGGAACAAACACGTTGAATTCACCGGGGCTGAACCGTTGCGCCACAAGTGCTCTAATACCGGTGGAAGAAGGACGAACTTTTAAGCTAGTTCCTGGATATCGAAATTTATAGAATGTGATATTTAATAACGAAAAGGGCGGTAACCCCCACCCCCATTGGGTGTGTTGTTTAAGGAAAGGTTCAGGTAGACAAGGGTTAGGATTTTTTTAAATAATTAGAGACGTAAGAAAATACGTGAGTAGGACAAAGGACAGGACCGGCTGAATGGCCGTTGGATACATGTCGTATGTATGTTGCTTAAGAGATACGAACGTACTTGGAACATAGGATATGATCACATATCGATGAGTAAAAAACGGTAAATTGTATGACGGTAACGTAAGATAGTTTCAATATCTTTGTTGCAAATTATTCCATGTGTACTGATCCTAAATAGCCTTTTTTTTCCCCTTGTGTGAAATACATTGCTTAAGTTGTTTTTGTTTTTTTCGAATGAATCAATTGCGAGATCACAAGGTGAATTACTTCTTTAATCATGTTCTGAGAAGTAGTTAGAGTTATTAGATACTTCTTGTTGTAAATAACATAAAAGATGTACTGATCCCTTTTCCAGCTGGCTCTCAAATTGTGTATAATTCTGTAATGTTCCATGTTACGAATTGGCGATTTGAGCATATATCAAAATACATACGGAAGGGAAACATTATCAGGAAAAGTCGCTCTGCCGATGAATTGCGCAGTCTCCGAGCCTTCCTAGAGGAAATCACTTATGAAAAATTAACGTTGGCCGTCAAGCAACACGTGGCATATCATTTTCATCAATGATGTATGCAATCTTGGCGATAAATCGTTTCGAATGCCACAATCCCCAATAGAGTCACCTGAGTATGACGGCAATGGGTAAAAAACTTCTCAGGTGCAGCAGGTGAGGGATTATTCCTTTATCTAGGTCGGTGTGAATGCAACGATGACTCATAATTGAACGACTCTTTCAAAATTTTAAGGACTAGTGTCTTCTTCGGAAGATACGAAAATATTAACACAACATTGTATAATATCAGGGCTACAGTTGATGGCCTCCCCTCGCCGATGAATGATAACAGCACATTCACTTAAATAAAGCGAAATTGATAGAATCCCCGAGCTGTATTTAAAAAGATAACTTAAATGTGCTTGATCCGATTGGAGATCTAGGTGTTCTCTACTTACTGAGAGCCTACTGGACTTACACATACGCCCCATCAAGACCGTGGTTTTGAAACAAACATGTTGTTTGATGGTAAAGCAATAATGCATAGTACAAAAGCCCTATTCCATACTGTGCTACCATTGATGGTTACCATTTAAAACGGCGGTTTTTTGTTTTATATCTTGGAAATGAAATGGATTGAGGCTCAAATTCAGGACGACAATGAGAAAAATATGACTTTCAATATGTTATCAAAAATCGATACTTACTTCCGGGTATAATCGGGGGGAAGGGTCCCAAAGACGACGGAAACACGCACCTTTTAAATTGATGTAAGGGTATCATCTTAATATTGGAATATGGGTTAGGAAGCCATGATCTATATACAAATTCAAATAGTCCCACGATTGGGCAGTCCCTTCATTTATTTGAGGATAAAAACAACCCAGCCATGCCTGGACCCAGTATAACCGATTTTCATATTTGTCATGTTATGTGGTCGCGCTTGATCTTTCCCCATCAAGGGCCAGAGTGTTGGTAAAAAAAAAAAACATCCATCTGCAAAGTGTTTTTCAGAGGGGTCACTAACTCACTTATACAAGGTAGTCTATGGAGAAATTGACAATTTTGAAAATTTTCAATTTAAAAAACATGTCAAGAGGAAAAAACGACATCAGACCAATTGCAAGTTAAAATTACCCAAAATGACCAACTTTTGAAACATGTTGACCAGAAATTTTTAATTGAGAATCACTAAACGGCAGATCATCAAAATGCACATATGGATAGGCGGGACGGCTAATAGTGGGTCAATCTACCATTTCGAACAGAATTACAAAAATTTCTTTAAACGCTGCACACATTCTGACAGATTATTATAAAGCATACTTTTTTTCATAGATGACTTAAAGAAAGTAGTCCCAAACAGAGTTTGATCATTGTGAACGCCTGAGTTATCGGTATATAACGTTTAAGGATTGAAAGTTTGGCACCCAATTCCACTTAGCACCTACTTTTGATTCCGTTGTTCAGGATTTACATCAACATGATACAGAGTACGTACCGAGGCAATTAGAGGTAATTAGAAACAAGATCGGATCATTCGGCACACAACATTTTTGTCACTGAACTTTTTTAACAAATCTTTGTAAAAACAAAAATTGTTCTATGGACTTTTTGTGCTCCTGAAAATGGAATCAGGCAAGCTTTTTCAATCAAGATAAATGTTTAGGTTTGATTCGTGAGTCCTTTAAGTTTTGTACATGAAGTGTATAGGGCTTTTAGGACTACTTTGGACAAAACAAACATGATCTTCATCTGGATTTTGATTAGAAATCACAATAGGTTCTTTAATAGGTTTAGGAAAAGTAATTTGTCAAAAAAAAAGCAAATTTTTAATATCAATGGCAGAAAGTATATTTTTTCCAAACTATCTTCAATTGAGGCAAGGCAATGCCACAGAACAACCAAAACATCCACAATAGTTTGTGAGTGAGTGAAAATGAAGGAGGTTATTGTTGTAAGGTCAAGCCTTGCAACCAGTACAATACCTGTGAAGGGTACTGGGGTGTTTTCATATAAGTATGTGCATGTAGGCGCTATTATAAAACACTGTAGTAGCAGGCAACTCATTGTTTGTAAAGAGGTGTATTCCAGTTTCTGTAAATATTTAAACCCGTAGGTGAAAGTTGTAGCTGTGCTAATAAGGGACTACACGCCTCTGCAACTTGGTTATTTTGGAAAAACAAACTAATGTTAAAAAGGGAGGAAATATTACTTAGCCACAGATTGCATGTTACATAGTTGTATTAGTTTGTATGTGGCAAATTTGGCAAATAACTAATTAACCTCAAAGGTCGCATTGAATTGATGTACAAAACTTAAAATCATGGAAACCAACACAAAAATTATCTTCAGTGAAAAAACTTGCTTGATTCTTTTCAGGAGCCAAAATGACCATAGAATCCACTCGTTTTCTTTGGGGCGGGGGTGCCTGCGCGGCTACCCGTCTATTCGCTTTGGGTTTTGACCTACTTTTCAAATAGCAAGTGTTATATTTGTGAATGTTCTCAATCATCCTGGTAGGATAGAAATAAAGAAATATTGAAACTGGTATACTGGACTTACTATTTTTTGAGACTGGCTAAGTTCTCACGTCTTATCCAAGATGCATCATCAGGCCGACTGTGGTCTTGTGGCGGGAAATCACTGACCCGTGACGAGGTGAATTGTCACTTGACCCAGGAAAACGTTGAGGGATCTTCCTAATAGTGGGGTCGTAAGTCCTTGGCAGATTATGACGTAGTCCCCCCCGATTGAGGGATGGTGCCTCGCGTCGGACGTAAGATTGCCTCCTTACCCATCTCTCAAAACCACTGATGTCTTTGTCCAACACAATAACGTCTTTATCCCCAAAGGAGGTGCTGGTGAACTGAGGTGGAATAAACTGCCTGAATCGATAATTCCTGATAAGCTAGGTCGCCGGTGTTGATACATGCGCTTGTGCATGGGATGTTTAGTTTGCACATGTACAGATCCTTGCAGTCCTTGTCCCTACATTGAATGGCATACACAATATTACTTGGACCAATGCGTCTAGGAGGTTTGTCTTTAGGATGGACCAGTTCTGTCTGAGAGTGTGGCAGGTTCAGAGAGACAGGATGTGAATTGTCTGAAAACTCTTCTAAGTTTCTAAGAGAGGCCACCCAATGGAAGGAATAGTGTGATATTACTGCGTATTATTGTTAGAAGGGGGTGAGGATTGAGTGAGATGGATTTCCGCATTGCGTTTGTCTTGTCGCGTTCTGTGGTTTTAAGGCTTTTCAAAATTCCAGTTTGTGTAACCACAAGTGTTGTAGTGCTAATTTAAGGTTTGCTGGGCGTTTCCCTTGTCTTGGGCTCCCGGTAGATTTAGAAGGGATGCTGTTTCTGCGCGATGGAATAACGTTTTGATAAACGTCCTACTTTGTGGAATACAGGATGATGGGCAGTCGAAAAAAATCAGTATGGTCGTGTGTGTGGATTTCTGATAATGTGGCGGTAGAGTGCCATGTCTTGTATGGTGATGAGGACAGTCTAAAAAGGCAGACTGAGGTTTTCACAACTCCTTTTGGGGAAACTTGATATTGATGTCTTGCGTATTAAGATGGCAAAAGAAGGTCAAAGTTCACACTTCTAATTTCACAAAAGTGTCGTCCACGTATCTAAACCAGTAACTAGATGGATTCCATGTGTTAAGATTCTAGAAGCCATCTTTCAAAGCGCTCCATATACAAATTTGCCACAATGGGGGAAACCGGCGAGCGCAACCCATCGCTGAATCCATTGTTTTTTTTATAATAACACCCATTGTAGACAAAGTATGTGGGAGTTGAGAAAATTCTAAAAGGTGAAGATCTGGTCCACAGTAAGCTTGGTCCGCTCACCCAAAGTTTTGTCCCTTTAAAAAAATTCCCTCCACCACGTCTACTGCTCCCTCTGGTGGTACACATGTAAAGAGGGCTGAAACATCGTATGAGGTTAATGGTTTCATCTTCTTCTACTTTATGTCCTTGATTTGGTGACAAATCTGAAGATAGAATTGGCAACATGGTGGACAGATTTTCCGAACTAAAGGACCAACTATTTCTGCGAGAATTATTTGGCGACGTTGTAAGACAAGAAGTTCATACTGCTGATAATGGGGACGTGTAGCGGTTATTTGGCTTGTGGATTTTAGGTAACCGGTTAAAATGATGGGGACCGACTCTGCAGGGTATAATTATGATACAGACTCCGGTCTATTGCCCCTGACTTCTCTAACTGTTTGATAGCTTACATCAATAACCTTTCCTTTATAGGTGACAAGTGGGATCTTTTTGAGAGGCTCAAAACTTTCTGGATCATTCAACAGTGAGGATGCTTTGTTGTCATAGTCAGATTTGTTGAGCACCACAGGACTCTACCCCTTATCAGCAGGTAACCTAAGAGTTCTTATCCTTAGTGAGGGTCGCTATTGCCATTCTCGTTATTGTTTGATAATGTTTAGAAGGGGGAAGTTTGGCATTAACTAAACATGTTGTGACCTTCGCACGTAATTCATTAGATTCAGAATCATTCAGTGGTTTTGCGTTATCGCGATTTCTGTAGTGTTATTATTCCACATGCGGTATATGGTCCGGTGTAACCGCGAAATTGGTAGACTGTCTCATCCACAATACAAGACAATGGCACGCTAACCGCACAGTATACCGAAAGTCCACAACACACAGACCAGTATTGATGGTTCGATCCCCATCATCCATTAGTCACAAAATAGGAGTATCACAAAACGCTATTTCATCGGCGCAGAAAGCATTCCCTTCTACCGAGGACGCAATACGAAAAGCCCCATAGAGGGACATAGTAAAATATCTGTTTTGGATAATCTGTTCCCACAGTTTGCAATCTGTCCCACGTTTGGCAATCTGTATCCCACAGAATGCAATCTTTTCCCACAGATTAGGAATCTGTTCCCACAGTTGCAATCGTTCCCACCGATTTGTCAATCTGGTCCCACAGAGTTACGTTAATATGGGGCCACAGATTGCAATCTGTTCCAACAGATACGTAATCTGTTCCCACAGATTGAATCTGTTCCCACAGCTACGTAATCTGTTCCCACAGTTAGCACAGTTTGCAATGTTCCCACAGATTGCAATCTGTTCCACAGATTACGCAATTGTCCCACAGATTGAAATGCTGTCCCACAGATGCATCTGTTCCCACAGTTGCCATCTGTTCCCACAGATGCAATCTGTTAGACACAGTTTGCAATGTTCCCACAGATTGCAATCTGTTCCACAGATTGACAATATGTTCCACGATTACGTAATCTGTTCCCCACAGATTGCAATCTGTTCCCACAGATTACGTAATCTGTTCCCACAGTTGCAAATCTGTTCACACAGATTTGCCAATCTGTCCACATGATGCATATTTCCCAACAGATTGCAAATCGTTCCACAGTTGCAATTCTTGTTCCCACAGATTGCAATCTGTTCCCCACAGATTGCAATCTGTTCCCACAGTTTGCAATCTGTTCGCACAGATTGCATATGTGGCCTCAGATTGCAATCTGTGGCCACAGATTTGCATCTGTTCCCACAGATTTGCAATTGTGGGCCACAGATTGCAATCTGTGGGCCCCACAGATTGCAGTATTTGTTGAAGGATGACATTTAAGTATCACTTGCCAGTTTGCGTCTTTGTTCATTATCTGTATATAGTGGGGTGGCTAGGATCATTATCAGGATTTGTGACCGGGGGTGGAAAAGCGCCATTTTTGGTATGCGGGCTTCCTGATGTATATCAATGATTTTAGCCAAGGAAGCCCTCTCAGCAGATCCAATATGGCCGCCGTTAGTGATAAAATATTTGATTTCCTTGAGTTTAATTTGGTTAAAAGAAAGCTGAATTCTATCAAAATATTATATAAATTACTCAAAATTCTTATCCCTCAAGAGATTCCGTCATCATCCTCAAGGCAAACTTAATGATCCAAAAATGGCCACAATTCATGTCAAAAAATGGCAAAATTCTTGTTTTTATCCCCTGGCTTGAAAAACGCACGAGGGGGATATTGCGAGGGTGCGAGGTTGTATGGATGTATGTGTATGTGTGTGTTCAGTTTGGTTAGGTTTTGGTTAGGTTTTCGGTTTTTCGCATATCCTTCGAAAAGTTTAGGTCCGATAACCAGACGTGGTGGTAAGGTGCACTAGGGGTTCCTTCAGGTGTAGATGATGTCAAAGGTCAGGTATAGTCAACAAGGTCATCTGAGGTCATGCTTCCAGACGGCCATCTTGACCAGTGGGGATGCGCAAGTTATTGCTGTATGTTAGAAGTTATATGACGGATTTAAAAATTGCATATAAAAGCTTATTAGGGCAAAATGGTCAAAAAGAGGGGGAAATTGTTAGCGGCATTGAAATCAGGGTGTCGGCAAATTAACCGAGGGTGGATAAACACGAGGGCAGGGTGCTTTTTTAATGTTTTAATATCGCATTATAATAGCTAGAAGCGTGGTAATAACAATAATTCACAATGGAAAAGTGATTCCAAGATTTAGATAATATTTGAAACTTGGTCCATGGAGCCATTGAAACAAGGATGTCGCAAATGCCTGAGATGGATGAACCGTGGGGCGGAGTCATTTTTGCAATACACATCTAAATCATTTTAATAATAGCTCTTTAGAGTAAAATGGCTCCAATTGTTTCGGGCTCGCTCCAGCTTCCCGGGTAGACCCAAATTTTGTTTCCTACTCGGATCGATTCTGAAATATGGGGGGGGGGGGGGTTAACAATTTACAACAAGGTCGGCGCCCGGGCCCTATGCATCATCATGATTGCAAAAAATAGGTATAAAAAAAAACTATAATGATACAGAGTTCATGAAGACCTTAACACTTTCCTGGACCCATGGGAGCTATGATTAATACCTTGGGGAAATCGATAGCTTGTCGCTGTTATGCATATTTACATCGAAAATTTTTATCCCCCTGGCTTGGAAAAGCAGTAGGGGGTATCCCGAGGTTGCGCATGTCCGTATGTATGGGTATGGGTGTGTGTGTTCCAGTTTGCTCGGTCTCCTTGCAATTACGGCGGGGCGGCAAGTGTGTAGGTATGTGTCAAAGACTCCGAAAAATATTATTAAATTAGTACTGCGCGAGAGATTACGTTATCAGTCCGTCATAGCAATGCATGCACAATGAAACAAATCTCAAATATCACCGGAAAACACGATTGGGTTCTATGGAGATTTGCACAGAGGGGTTCCGTTACTATGTTTGGTTTTAAATATGGTACCGTAATTGGGTCTGAAACCTATAGAACCTAGCGAGAAAATTTTTTTTTTGAACGTTTTTGTCGGGTACTTCGGGCTCGCAAACCGGAAAAGTGAACACGCAATCGCTACGGGACCGCATCCCTTTTACCACCCAATGCATTTCGGTATTCTTCCAGTCTTGAGAATTTTCAACGATGAGTTTAATTTATGTTTTCAATTTTAGAAACAGGCTATACGTACTTACCGTACCGCGTACCGTTGCAAAGTGGTTCCTTCATAGTGGATATGTTAAAAGGTCATGGGACCAAGGTCAAAGGTCAACGGCGGTCATGTTCCAGTTTGGTTAAGTTTGGTTAGGTTTTCGTTTTGGTTTGGCGTCTCCTTCGAAAAGTTAAAGTCCGATTGAACCAGACTTGGGTGAAGGTGCACATGGGTTCCTTCATATGTGTATGATGTCAAAGTTCATGGAACCAAAGGTCAAAGGTCAAATGAGGTCATGTTCCAGTTTGGTTAGGTTTTGGATTTTTAGGCTCTTCTTTGAAACATTACAATTACAACCAAATTAACCTAGGATGGATCAGAGGTTGCAATACGGGTTCGTCCACGACCTCTATTGCTTAGGATAAATGGGCGAGAGATAGGACCATCGCGAATATAATAGTACTCTGGAGGTGTGTTGAGCTTGCTAGTTCTGACCATGTCGAGACGCAGGCGAGACATTGTCAGAATCTAGCAAGCGAAACACACCTCCAAGAGGACTATTATATTCGCGAATGGGTCTTTCGGTTTTGAGCAGTTTATCTTGCATATACGTCGTGCAATGAATTAAATGCGATTTTTTCTAAGGATTCAGTACCATTTTGAATACAGATCGTTTCTAATTTTAAGTTCAAGGAACCTAGGCCTAAACATTTTTCTTAAAATAAAACCACCTAAACACCCTCGCTACATTCGCATGTGTACGAGTTTATCAGCAGGTATAGTCGATTCGCAGTTGATACGTTCGTTCCCCCTGGAGTTTTGGACATATTCAAATTAAGTCGAGAGGGATCAACTTAGCTCTACCGGGGAAAATGAAAGAATTCAAATTGCATGTGGCCATCTACCGGATTATCTTGGAGGAACACTACATCCTATAACTCACGTCAAGGCCACTGAATACAAATTCATTCATGTTGAAACCTGCCACTATAGTGTATTTCAGGTCCTTAACATGCTAACAATAAAATGATTAACGAAGTCCCGCGCCTCATTGAAAAATTTTTTCACCTCCGCAAGCATGGTACGGGGTCACATATAGATGAATCGCGTATGATAGCCCAGCGGGTAATCTCTCGGAGGTATTCAATCTGGGCATTAACCTGTATGCATTGTGTTTGCATAATAAAGCCCAAGTGTGAATCTATTGGAAGCTCTTGGAGGTATTCAATCTTTGAGCATTCACCTGTAGCATTGTCTTTAATACTAAAGCCCATCCAATCGAAATAGTTACGTTCAGTATGTACCATAGTGACACTACAGAATGTGTCATTGAAATGAAGTAGAGATGTGACAAGCAAAGAAAAATTGGCTTCGTTAAAACACAGTTTGCATCTACATGCTAATTAACTGGCCATGAAAAAAAAGCTTGACCGTTTGTCTTTAATAATAAATAACATCATTCTTTTATATATATTAATAAATTTAGCATATGCTAAGTCCACGTCTCATTGTTGTATCCCTAACATTATCTTCTAATTTATTATTGATTCAAAAATTTAACAGTATCGCGTCTCTGTAATTCACCTTGACCCCCATTCTGTAACCCCACAACTTTTATCATTTTTGAATAAGTACTGCTTGCGCCACACAAATCACCCGCATACGCTTTGGCATTCAGCTTGACAGAATTTTAGGTTTGTCTCGTATGCCAATGGCACTTTGTATGAAGCCATGTTACGATCACGGCATGCGATTATATTTAAATAATCCCTCCCCCCTAACCAATGGTAGACGGTGTTTCTGAAGCCTGTTCCGCAAAAATAATGCTCGGCAGTACAAACAAAGAGATACAATAGATAACGATGAAAGGAAAAAAGGGCCTAGACGTCACTACGGGCCTATTCTCAAAAAGTGAACCCTTCATTTGAAAAATTCGGAAAAACAAAGTCGCGCAAAATGTATTTATCATACATTTTTTATTAGCTAACATCTCAATACATCATGGAAAAACCCAAAGTTATGAACACAACTGTTCCCATAGTTTTACATTTGACCCTTCAATTAAGTTGTTTTTTTTCCCTGTTTTTGGGCCTTGTAATATTACGTTACTCCGATATGCATTCGGAATAAATTTTTGATTTTAAAGAAGTGTTAACAACACTTGAATTTTCAATGAATTCTCACTTATGGTGCGAGAACATAATCAGAATGCTTGTAGTGAAAAGCAAAAACTGGTATGATACAAATTTTACTTTAAAGCGGCAGTCCTTCTCTACGTCTATTTTGTAATTTTTTAATCGATATTATGAAAGTTTTTCAAACAAGACAAGATGTTTTTTTTATTCAATAATACGGATAGTATCTTGATATTCCTTAGGGCTTAAATTATTTTGCCTTTAATAAGCATCTTTTAAGACCCGCTTTAAAAATCAATTTATCACTGCATGAAGTACGATGTAAATCTATTTTCAATCTCCTTCTTTTTCACGTTGTTGGTATGGATAACGTAATATACCTCATAATCAGTAAATAAACGTATTTTGTAATCCAACTTCAACATGCTTAAATCACGACATGAATCTTAAATAGGTGGTTTTTACTAAACAATGACAAAATGTAGCTTCCATTTTTTTTTCGAATAAGTTATTTTGTCTTTTATACACCGACATCGTAGGCCTTATCTCTAAATTAATACTTTCAAAACTACTGCTTTTCACACACCGCGTATGTTCTGTATGTTGTCTCCATTTTTGCCCTTATACCAATCCGTGTCATATTTGTTATCACTTTATTTTCATTTGACATCGCATTATTCCACAGAGCAGCGGCTGCCATGTTTCCTTTCCTTTTTCTCTTGGCTTGTGCTCTTTGGAGAACTATTCCCTTTTTTTCTGTGCCTCGGTTGGTAATTCATTCAGCTCTTTAGTAAATAAATTTTCTGGACGCGTTTGTTAGCTTCGTTGAGTCAGTGAGCTCGGTAAAAAGTCAGGGGTTATGAGTCTCCATCCGAAGTTCCTGTTTCATTTTTACGATAAGAAAAAAATAAGAATTACATCTCCTTTTTTACTGAGTATAATTGTTCAGATTATAACATAATCAATTAATTATTGGGCAAACAGTGGTATGAAATCAGCGACACTGAGGTCTATTGGCCTATATTCTTTTCCCTTCTTTTTCCCTTTGCCTATCTATTAGTCGCGAAAGTCAGACTTAAAAACTTCCCTGTTTCTATCATTCACACACATTCTTAATAACCATGACCTTTTAAAGACTTATGAACAAAGATTGTAACAAAAGATATTTAAATAGGCCCTAAAGCTTTGCGTATATTACGTTATCTCTCACTCACGAGCCACTAATGTGCAACTAAAACCCCTATAAGCACACCTAATCGCATGTGTACATAGCCCACGTGCACAGCTGCATGGCATCCGGCTGGGCCAGTATTACAAGACCTTATACTTCCCTATTATATGACCACAAAGTGCACAACCCCAGCACAATGTGTACCCTTCAGTGTGTATATTATTACTCAAACTCTTTGGGTAAAACGATTAAATAAAGTGACTAACTTCCTTATTTGGTGCAACAATTCTCAACACTACTTCGAGGAGCATTGGCAGAAGCGTAAAAGTTTACCTGCGACGTTATAGAGGGATTCCTGTATTTTTCGTCTTCCTTTTGGGATAACGTAATATACGTAACGTAATATACTTTTTGATGCGTTTCAGTGTCTAATACTTGGGCGAGTTCATGTAATCCTAATTATTTCGACTAATCAAGGTCAGGGTATGTGTTGTCTATAGCCAAGTATCCTTTAGTAGTCTAGACTCTACTTAATTTAGATTTGCCTATCACGTAATATACATGCTTAAAAAGGACGCATTTAATTTTGGTATATAATTTTTTATCGAGGCCAATTTGCAACCCACGCATTTTTATGTTATGAATTATCAATGTATACATATTTTTGCTTTGAGCTATGCAAAGGTATTATCATTTGCAGTTTACATTTTTTCAAATAAAGTGAGTTAATACACTGATAACGTATATACAAATGATTTCGCGGAATCCTATCTTGGCTATCTTTGTAGCTACCAGAAATGTTATCTGGAAGATTGATACCATCAAGATATCATTGATTGCATTTAAGAATAAAACCCCTGGTATGATAAATATTTGATTATTGAGGTACCTGTAGGCATTGTAAAATACGTGCACATAGCTACGGAAACACACCTTTTTGTCATGTTTTTTAAGGTGTTTATGGAGTAAAAATGACCTAGATCATGATATTTAAAGTATAGAAAACTATATGTCCGTGTAGATCTTGCAAAGTACTAAAAGAAACATTAACGTCCACGGTACTTATTTTAAATCAAAATGCAAACAATTGGTGGATCAATCACAGATGAAATAACTCTACCTGGGCTTTCACTTTTTTGAGAAGGGCCCTACATGGATAGCTGTGGGCGATTCAAAAGTGAAACATTTGTCCCGCATATACCTCTACTGCATGGCCCTTTGTACGTTTAAATTGTGAATTTAACATCAAATTCAGGGAAATTAAGAGGTTTTTCACACAAAGGAATTTTTGGTTATATTCAAACAGATCAGCAATGACAAATAAGGACAAGAATTTCCTAACAAAAATAACGAAACACACTGAGGAAATGTGAAATCGATGAAATAATAAATGCAGTAAACGAGTCTAACATAAGATAAATGCTATTTGGTTTAAATAGAGAATAATACTGCATTAATGACTGAAGGAAAGAAGAATGAAGGATAAATCCCAACTTCCCTTATTATTATGAATAAATAACAAAGAAAGGGGGAAGGTTTTGGGGTGCTAGTGTCGTGAGGAGGCAGAAGTGTAAGGACAAGGTTATTGGTAGGGGCCAATCGTTACTGGACGGGAACAAAATTGGGTGGAAAGTGGAGGGAAGGGTAGTGTTAAATGGGCCAGCACGTTTAAATGGCGTGGAAAGGGGCCCAAGGGGCAGAGGCCGGGGGCAGAGGCCCAAAGAGCCCGGGGGCGTAGGGGGAAGGGGACCATGGGCAGGGCCCCATGAGGAACCCAGGGGGAGGGGCCAGGGGGCCCAAGGTGGCCCCAGGGGGCCCAAGGGGCGCCTAGACTGTGTGATAATTTTTCGATAATATGTTTTAAAAACACTTTTGACTACCTTAAGTGCATAAGGGGAAGGGGTCCACGTGGACCCCAACATTTTTTGTTTTGCGTACGGACATTTTTTATAACGGCAAATTTACTTTTGTCCAAATTTTATGTATTGCGTAAATATCATTGCGCATGTTTTTGGTGGCCAAAAAAATCAATCGACTATGGCAGTATTGTGCTAATTAGCATCATTAACATGTTGGTGGTGCTATTCAAATTTGAGGGCGAGGTGGCCGAGCGGTCTAAGCGGGTCTCCGGATATAAGTTCGACCGAGCGGCCCTGGATCGAGCCCCGCGAGAGTCGAGTTTCCAGGATCACACTCAAATAGTTAAGGTCGAAAATTTCCGTAATTTCGCAGTCATAGTCAGTGTGATTATGGAATTTCTCCCTCGCTCCCCACCCCTTGCGTAAAATGTGCAGGTGTTGCAATGGGTTTCGGCGCCTCATGGTGCGAGAGTCATGTAAAGCTGTTGGTCCGGTGTAAGCAGGGGAAGTAATTCCTGACCACGTAAAAAGTTGCAGACCTTATCCGACAAGACTAGGGTGACCATCCCGTCTGTTACATGCACACATTACTCTAGGTACGAGGGTCCCTTCCTCCAACCCCCGCGCTAAGTCAGCGTGGAAGGGTAGGCCAAAATCCAACATGGAAACAGGATGAGGCTTTCGTTCCACAGTGGACTACAAAAAAGGCTGATGAGTCAAAATTTGTTTGCCCATTAAATGGAGTGAGTACTTTTTTTAATTTTTTATTTCAGCAATGTAAATGTATGTTTTTATATTCTCCTATTATGAGCCAAAAAAGAAATGAGTTTTTCGTTTTCGGGGAGGATTGGGTGCGCGTTGCAAATTTGTGGACCGCCATTTTGAATTCGTACAACCGGATTTTTCATTTTTTCCTATTATGTGGTCATGTTGATGTAATCCCCTGCATGACTAGAGTTTAGTAAAAAAAAATCCACCGGCCAAGTGGTTTTTTTCCGGGGGGGGTCATGTGGGTTGCACAAGACCTTATACACTATGGTGTTTAACCTTTATGTCAGCACCGTGGAACACAAAGCAGCAGGCCAAAAAAACCCCGGGACCCGAAAAACATTCCGTGAAACTCCAAAGTGTCCACTTTTGTTGTAAAAACGGTCCTTATTTTGACCATTCTGGATAGAAGTGGCCAATTTTGGGTTCCAGGCAATTGTCGTCAACCATTGAAACACAACAGAGCCGAAAACACATGGCACCATCAAACAACCTTCCAGCGGGGGGGGGGGGGGGCGTAAGACCCGATTTGCTCAAATTGTGATGGGGATTTTCCAAAACTTAATTTGGGGAACTGCTACGTGCATTTATTATGCATGTTCTTTTTAGTTTGTCCATTTTATATAAAAAATGACCTATTGGTTTTCCAGCAATGTTCTACAACCATTGATACCAACCGAACCGAGAAAACTGGGAACCATTCAGAAACCATCTGGAACCATCCAAAGTATCCACTTTTCTTTAAAAATCATTCTTTTTGACCTTTTGAGCAAAATAGTTGAACCGAGCGCCAGGGCAATGCTCAATAACCATTGGAACACAAAGCAGGCCAAAACCAAAGGGAACCATCCAAAAACAGTACAGGAAACTTCCAAAGTGTCCACTTTTGTTAATTGGCCACCAAAAAAACTGCGGGGGGGGGGGGGGGTGGGAGTTTATAAACACGATCTGCTCATTGGGCATTGGGGATTCAAAATGGTTAATTTGGCCGGAAAACTGTAAGTGCATGTATTATGGCAGTTCTCTGTCTCAGAGTGACATACTGATAATTGAAAAAAAAATATGCCGTTCAAAATCCCGTCGAGGGTAGTGATATAAGGTGCAACGCAGAGATTTTCACATAACAGGTGTCCCGAAAAATGTTGAAAATTCTGATTTTTGCACTATCTAAAGCTTTCCATCAAAAAATAGCCAATTGAAAAGGAATATTAAGCTGAGGCATGTTTCTCGGGTACAAAAATTGTGACACTTTCTAATTTCGTATATAATAGGAGCAAATAAGAAATTCAGCCTATGTTTTATATTGAAATATAAGCAAATCAAAACTCTGCCTCTTTTTTCTCTCTTTTAAGACATTTCTGAGCCAAACTCAGGTAAGAATCTATTAGTATATAATATATATGAAATAACTATTAGACACAATATTTGGCTGCCTCAAAATCTCTCGTTGCCCCTTAACATCCTGCAAAACAGCGCAAATTTCTAATAACGGTCATTTAGATTTTTTAAGTAGCCTTTAGTCAAGCCTGTGTTTGACCGTTAGATAGAGCGCCCTCCTACCGTTACGTCTTTTAATAGGACTAGCACTCGGTTACGCCGGAAGTTGATTGTAGATCTGTTGTGTTGCACTAGGTTGGCATTGTCTCCTACCCCCCCCCCCCCCCCCACCGACCTCCCGGGAACCTTCCAAAGTGGCCACTTTCTTACAAATCATTATTTGACAAATTTGGACAGAAATGGCCGACTTGGGTTCAGGCAATGCCCCATATCAAAAACCATGGTTTTTAGATGCAACGCCGACATAAGTCCTGGAATCCCGTCAGTGGATGCCCCTGCGCCCGCGCCGAATCCAAGTAAGCCGGGCTCCTCGACTCATACGGCGGTTTTCCGGAGATCCGGAAATGTTGTAGTTTGTGTCATAGACTGCGAACGATATTATCTAATGGTACTGCGCGAGTGATTAACGTATCAGTCCGTCAGATGGTGTAAATAAAAACTAAATCTCAAAATCTCCGAAAAATGTTTTGTTTTAAATATGTATCGTAATTGGGTCCTGAACCTATAGGGAATCGGGTAATGCCGGAACAAACCATCGATTTAAGGCCAATAAGTCCGTGTTAAAACAAGGTGGGTAATGAAACCATATCGCTAAAAGGTAAGCAAACTCGAACTATCTATAAACTATACGCATGTTTTTTCTTAACTCAGACCTGTTTAGAAAGAAGTTTGATCAAAACAACAAATGGCGTCGTTCGGGATTACCCGCACCTCTACGGCTAATGCGAACGTGTTTTTTTTCAATGGCAGCCATTTTTTGTGGGACAAAAATAGCAATTTTTTTGTTTCTTGGCAAACAAAAGTTTGATAATATGTATATTGAAAAGGTCGATGAGAGTTTTCAAAATTAATGTAGATATGGTGTGTGAGATGGACCCCCCTATTGGGTTGCCATGGAAACTGTCGTTCGGTGGGATTACCACCCCAAACCAGTGAAGTTTTGTACTCGTGCTTTCATAACTTCGTCATGGACGTGGCCCCCTGTTGTACATGAATTTTTAATTGTGAAGGAACCCTGTCCTGTTTGTCTGATTTTTTCTTCGGTCAGTTCATGCATATTGTCGAGGGAATGGTTTCACTTGGAGGGGAGTTGTGATAAGAAATTTAAAAAGCCAAAGATATAATGGAGTAAGGCCTATATCATTAATTCATCCCAAGTGTGCCATTATTGCAGATAAAAGCTTCCGAATTTTGGTATAACTGATTTAAAGTTAATTTAAATTTCATGAACCCCTTTTGAGTTAAATCAGAATGAATGTTTATAATATCACTCTCTAAATGTAAAAAGAGTGGAAAAACGAGTGCATCTTAATTCACTTGAAAAGAGTGTAACCACTCAAAAATAGTTGCTGTTGTTGTTTAATACACTCCAAAAAGAGGAGAAATCACAGAAACTGTCCATCCTAAAAGAGTGAAGAGGAACATACTCTAAAGTGGTATCCTCCATTAACTCTTTACAAGAGTGAATTAACGTAAACGTCACTCCCTTTGAGTGAATTTTAGTTTAGAACAGAAAATAGTGAAAATGTGGCACTCAAAAAGGGGATTCACTTTAAATTCACTCTTTAAAGATAATGGAGGGCAAACACATTTTAGAGTGTAGGGTTCACTCTCACTCTTTTTGGAGTGAAAGTTCAGTGATTTCTCTCTTTTTGGACGTGAATTAAACCAACACATGCAACTATTTTTGAGTGGTTTACACTCTTTTCGAGTGAATATGGATTCACTCGGTTTTTCAAACCTTTTTACATTTAGAGAGCCATATTTGTCGTGTCGAGTTAGAGGAAGGTGGCAAGTGCAAGGATTTGCTAAATAAATTAAATGGCTTTGCCTGTTATATAATCGGGTGTTTTTGCCACTACCATCAGTGTAATTCAAGCTAACCGACATCACTTCGCTTTTCTTGAGGAGGGTGTGGCCATCAGTAAGCACGCTTCTCTATTAATACGCATACATGCCATACAAACAATAGGTTCATCAATAGGTTACTGGTCAACATCAATGAAGGATTTAATCTTATGAATGGCAACGATCATCAAGTTAAGCCAATTTGCAAGATGTTGGCATCAATCCACGCCACATAAAAGTTGCATTGGTTTTCTGGATAAACGTGCAACCGCTCAACACAAATAGAATCATCGAAAAACTTGTAATGTGAATGAACGAATAAAAAATCGCACTATAAACTATTAAACCCTTTCTCTCTCTTCTTGGGGATGTGATATTTCATCCAAGAAAATCTATGTTATGAAATATTAATTTTCACTAAAAGTGTTTTTCGTAATTCTCGCGAGAATGTACGAGATTTCCATTTGGTCAGTTTACATTGCATTAAGTCCAAAGGAAGCTAACACCCTAGGGTGGTAACACGGTCTCCCTCCTTTCGCAATATAGCGAAATCGATGCGTTCGGGATTACCCCCCGTTCGGCATTACCCGACTCTCCCCTAGAACCTAGCGAGAAAAATTGAACGTTTTGTCGGG
>JAMKCH010041738.1:0-14926 GCA_023653785.1 Ophioderma brevispina
CCTATACTATACTGTACAAAACACATGTCAGTACTAGGTATAAAAAATTTTCAAGAAGTTTACGAACCACAGGACATTTCATAATCATGCAAAAAATCCTTAAGTACTAGCAACCAGTGGGCTAAAATGAGTGTAAAAGTCAGCATTTTTATGTGTTTAGAATAGGATTTTTGTAGGATCACATGACTTTATTGGATGAAATTTCCCAAAACTGGTGCATTGTGGGATTGACTCAATACACCCTCATGACAAATATGTCCTATCCAAAGATGTTCTACCACCTTCTGTATATATGGTTCACTATAACATCTTTGACAATGTCCAATAGGCCACGATTTCTGTCAGTTGACATGCATGTATAGACCCAAAATACAAAATTGTGAATTTCTTGCAGAGGCAATCAAATTTTCCCATTAGGGTTGGTACACTTGTAATGCCTGGCCCCAATAATGACAAAGGCTGGTATTCTGAAAGGGAGACTAACTTTATACCTGGGGTTAAACCAGAGTTAGTCCTACAAGAGTGGACTTTTTTTTTTCAAAATGCTGTGAAAGTTAAATGTAACAGGTGAAAATTTCCTCATGGGTGGGCCGGAACGGACCATCCACAAGGAATTTTCACACCCATTACAGCACATTTTTAGGGCATGTTGGAAGGAAAAGGTCCACTCATGTAGGACTAACACTGGTTTGAACCCAGGACTAAAGTTAGTCTCATTTCAGAATACCAGCAACAGACTTTTGAAAAATACCTACCAGGTATTGGCTTGCATGACTTAGCCAATACTTGCAATGGATAGCTGACAAACTTAAGTGATGAATTACTTGCTACCATAGCACCTAGATAAGTGACAGCACATATTGCATACAGCCTCATGGGGGTCTTATCTGGTTCTGGCTTTTTTAACTGTAAAACTGTGAAGGAAATGAGAAAAAACGGTAATATTATAAAGTTATTATATTGCTTTCCTTTAAAATAGAGAGCACGTGTGGTCCAGTGGATAAGAGCAGGACTCATGATCATTGAACCGTTAAAATTGTGAGTTCGAGCCCCATTGAGGCCAACGTGTTTGTGTCCTTGGGCAAGATACTTAGTCTCAATTGCTTCGTTGACCCAAGCGATAATTGGGTAGCTGTTATGGGGGATATTACAATCTAAGTGCTGATAGAGTTGTGCGCCTAGCCAGCAGCCACCTAGATGAAGCGAAATGATTGTGACGATTTCCTGATGGCAGCGGTAATAATAATTGGCAATCGCGCCTTGAACATCCCGCAGGGTGGATATGTGCGCGTTATAAATCGACAATATTATTATTATTATTATTATTATTATATTATTATTATTATTATTCCTTTAAAATAGAGTGTGACTGAATTACTTAAATTGTTGCATTTCTAAATGACAACTCTTTTTTCCCTTTTTAATTGAGGTATTTGTAAACAATAACTAAGATCAATATTGACAAAGTCAACGTAACGTACAAGAGGTAAGGATATATAAAAAAAAAACTCTCTTTGAGGGCTTTGTCCTAAAATCTTTTGTGCTAACATGCCTTTGGTTGGTTTGGTCGGTTGGTCTGCAGTTCTAAAAAGTGCTACGTACTGTGGCAGGAGACTTGTTTGTAGTAGATTGATCAACTTTTTCATCCCTACTTCACTTAAGGTCCATGGCCCCGATCGTCTATAGCCTCGTCCCAGAAGCCACACCAGGTTTTTTACCGGAAGTGTCAACATTGTGGTACAGAAGAAAGCTACTATTTTTTTCTCATTTTACCCCGGTGAATCTTAGAGGCCAAATGATTATTTGTTTGAAGTTACGAGTGAAATGTACCCCATTTTGGTCGAGCCAATATGCATTGTGTACACAGTGCTCTATGGGCTTACAAATCACGTTTTAGCTCTCGCATCAAACGGATTGACATATCGGCGCAAAACTTATAGATGGGGTTTTGGAGTGAAGGCCAATTATCCAGATAAAAACTTCATATCCTTAAATCCGGACCATCCCCCTTTAATCATTCAACAATAACAAGGTGGTTCTCAAACCAGATCTTGCCACTTCGTGATCCACAAATTGTTAACATTTGCACAGGTTACACTTCAGAATGTGAGGATGACAAATGCCCCTCTAATCCACTTAAATAACCTTTGACCCCAATCTGTGTACAACCTCATATGGGGCATGGGTCATTGGTTATACTGACCAAGGTTGGTATTGGTAGCATGGATTTTGTGGCAGAAAAACAAATTGAATAGATTTTTGAAGGAATGGCGCTTGATCGGCCCCACATAACCTCTCACTCCAATTAGCGTATACCACATATTATGAACGTCCCTTGGGCCAGTTTGTTCTTCTGATTAAGTTTGGCTTCAATTGGCCCCAAGTGGTTTGTCGGAGTAACAAATTGGCAAAACTTTAAACCAAATACAGTTAACCGTACATACTGTACGTACCGTATACTACAATTACCATACAGAAATAGTGATTTCTGGTCTTGCTCTTGAGCAGGTCAGGCAAGACAAAAATAAAATGGGCAGGACCCTACCCCATCCACATAAATCCCATATGCAAGCCCTTTCCGTTGGTGCAATTTCGTTGTAACTTGCGGGAATCAGGTTTGATTCTCGCCAGGTAATTTTGCGAAATCAATTGATCAGACCTACTTACTTTCGTAAGTTATGAATAATATTCTAAGGCTATAATTTATTCCCATGCTTAAATTCTCCTGTTTGGCGAACTATCATTATTACCCATGTATTTTAAAACTGTTTTGAAATCCACAGACGTCGATAAGTAAATTCTTAACACTTGTTTTAAAAACCTATTATTTTGGAGCTGTAAATTTTTAATAGGCCCTAACTCTGTGCTTCGAACTGTGACACTACTACGAGCACCACCCACCAATCATGTTTACTAAACTACTACTTGCCGAGACAACCCTTTAAATATTTCACTACAAGTATAGTCAACGTTTGAGTTCTTTTACTAACTCTCATAAAATAGTGATAAATTAACCAAAATGCCATCTTTGCAGCTCTAGCTTACTCATCTCATAATACATCATCCCAAACATAAGACTTCTAAACGGCAGGACTGGCATGAGCGACTTTTGGAAGACAAAATCATATTATAAGTCTTTGGGTTTCTGAGTTTCGATTTTCTTAATATTTTTGTGACTTAATTAGGAATGCATCGGTGAAAAAAAATCAAAATCGGATGCATATAATGGCACAAACATTGCAAAATTTTCTCTGAATTCTCAGCCTTGCAAGCCTGCCGAATTCGCAACAGGTGGCGAATTCTCTCTTCATATTTTGCTGTCAAAACACAAAATTACAATGTTGAAGGCACCGTTAGCAACCCCCATCAGTATTGACAGTCTCACCTGCTAAATTTAGCATTTCCGCACAAATTTCCCCATAGCGCTACAGAACCGCCGGACTATCTACTTCCCGCATATCACTGTTTACAATTGCAACTGAAAAGGTAAACACTGAGGCAAAGCATTTACCACATACCTATATATATTACCTTGGAAATTTTGATACAACTTTTTTTTATTTTGTGTACAAACTAATTTGAAAATAGACAAAGGTTTATTTTCTAACAACATTGTTAGTATTGCATTGATGTAGTACGTTTTTGAATTTATTTTGGCCGTTTTTTAGAATTTATTTTGCCTTTTAAAATGAAAAACCTGCTATGGTACACTAGGAAACATGGTAAACACATTGCTTTGATGTATGGCAATTGTATTGGGGTCAGGGTCAATTTTAATTGATTTCGTACACATACTGTGTTGAATCGAAGATAATGTACGGACTTCTGTCATTGTAAAGTAGACTTCCGCCTTAATATTTTGTTTGTTTGACAATAAATCGAACGATATGTTAATTAGTTCTTTTGAAGAAACAAATACATGTGGTGTGTGATTCCCTATTTTATATTTATAATCGGTAGGCCAAGCATGATTTTTTTTTCTTGACTGATTTTTTTCTCTTGACTGAATTTTCTTGACGCTAATCACTCTGATTCGCGTGTGAACATACGGGCGCGAATCTTTACGCGAATCGATTTGCGGATATCCGTCGAATTGCAGCCCTGCTGCAAATTCACGTTTAGTACACAACTAATTACCCCGCTGATCAATTTCATTGATCAACTCATATCACACCCATATATCCACAAGAGCAAACTGAGCAAATGGGGACAACAAAATACCAATACATTCGAGGCCTTCCTGCATATTGTTTCATTCTTCAACCTTTCAAGGGCTATAGGATAATTACCCCCATGTACAAGGATTACATTTTTTGGACACCCTGATATAACCCTTTGGCATTGACAGCCCTGTTGTAGGGCACGAGATCCATATTTCCCATTTCACAATGTCATTCTACCAACCTGCTGAATTCTGTGGTATAATACAGAAGTCAGCAACAGATGTAGTATTGCAAAAGTCTTTTAAGAATACGTGCCCTTGCTTATGAACCACCCACTACCCAGGGGTGTAGGACATACCATCCTATTTGCCCCACCCCCCCAACCTGTGAATTGATGGCATCAAACTATCCAAACGCGAACCCAAGTGGCTAGTCTATTTTCAACGACTTATGGTAGGAAGGGTGCCTCTCGCGTACAGACCGGAGACTTTGACCAAAGGCTATATCTGTTCCAAAATTTTAAACCCTAATCCAAATGACCGTTTATGGAAAAATACGCTGTTTTGCAGTGCGGGGTTAATCACTATAACCCCAACAATTTTGAGTCAATAATGTAATTTAAATTACCATGATATTACGAAGATTTATTGAACTAGGTTTAAGAGGTGATTTAGTAACGTCACTGGCACCGAGGCTGCTGTATAAAAACGCCCGTAAGAATCCATAAAATTAAATTACCCTTTAAATCCCCAATTCCAAATCGAGCAGGTCGTGCCTGCCCCTGCCTTAGTTCTGCTGAGCATAACCTTTTTGTCTTTCATTCATCCCCATTTTAACTTTGGACTTATCGGTATATCATCAGCTAAGGTAAAGCGTACATGGGCCTTGGTATCAACATAACAAATATGCCAATTTAAAGTCAATACTGACATCGTCAAGATTTTTTCAAATCGTACCGCAAACAGGATCTTACCATACTACAGAACAATAAATCCACACGTTGGTTTTTGTTGGACCAACAAACGAATCCGTGTCGACCTTTGACACCCCAAACTTGAAACTGGCAACCCACTCACTCATGACAGTTTTTAGGGAGTAATACGTGTCTGGCGTTGAAAATTCATAGTCAATTAGTACTTTTTTTCCGCCGTTTGGATGAAAACAATGTGTGATATTCTTGTTCTTTAGTATTGTAAGATTCTAACAGATTCCTGTTTGAGTGCAAGTTTGAAAAATCTTGAACGATGTCAGTTGACTTCAAATTTGGCATTTGCTTATTGTTGATACCAAGTCCTGTACAGCGGCATAACCTTAACGTTAGCTGATATACATAATGTCCAAATGGAAAGATGAATGAAGACAAAAAGGTTATGCTCGGCAGAACTAGCCCCTCCTCTATTTATTTTGCCCCTGAAAATAGTACTGGAGCCAGATTGGTACAACCCCCCTAAGTTCACCATTTTACTATTAGTAAGCTATGTGTCAGTCTCTACCTGTCTAGCGCAACTCATGATAATACCTGTTACAAAATACAAGGCAAAGAAATAGTCGAAGCGCTCTTTCTTTTCCCCTTCCGCCATAGTCGCTTCTTGTGCTGAAAGATAAAAGGTGTTAAACATGGTTAATTTCAAATAATGCCAAGCCTGTGTTCATGTTCCAAGTTAATACACTTTACAGTTGACACTCAAAATGTTCTGAAGTGCAGAACAAAATGGTTTATATTACTACTATACTCCGGCTCAATATTTCGTTGGAATGATTACCCCAAAAAAAACATTTTCCCAAATAAAATTCCTCCCCCCCCCCCGTTTCCCAGAAAAAGTCTCGCACCACTACTGCAAATGCTTGACAACATCAGGCTCAAAATAACCTAAGGCACCTTAAGGCAAATCAGCAGGATCTTACAATACTACATAACAAGAATCAAATGTTGTTTTGTTGGCCCAACAAACGAACACGGGTCGACCTTGATCCGCCCAAACTCCGAAACTGGAAACCACCACTATGACAGTGTTAGGGAGTAAATAATCGCGTTGTGAGAAAAATTTCATCCAATTAGTACTTTTTTTTCGCCGTTTGATGAAAACAATGTGTGATTCTTGTCTGTAGTATGTAGATTGCTACCAGAGTCTGTTTGAGGTAAGTTTCTTGAAAAATCTTGACGATGTCAGATGCCTTTAAATTTGGCATTTGCTATTGTTGATACAGTCCTGTACAGCGGCAATACCCTGTACGTTAGGATGATATACGATAATGTCCAATGTTAAATGAATGAAACCAAAAAGGTTATGCTCAGCAGAACTAAGGTACAACCATGACAACAGACACAAGGGAGAGTAACTGCAAACTGCTTCAAAAAATTTAAGGTTACGACACCAACTTTGAGTTGGACATCTTCTTAGGCCCTTGAAGTTGACTGTTGAGTTTAGAGTCACCGCGCGCGTTATGAAAATGGGGCAGCGGTTGTGATTCCATATTCAGAAAAAAAATCATTATTTTGGAAAAAATAATTAATGACCTTTTGGATCACTTTTTTTTTCTTTTCAGAGCTTTTTAGTAAGCTTTGGAAATTTGGATATACATCTCTGCAATAATGTTGGGACATAGTTTATGGACATTAATTCACACAAGCAACAGTTTCTGCTTCAATAACGACACAATTTGGTGAGAGTGGGAATTACAAAAATAATGAATAATAGCTAATAATGGAATAGATTGGAAAAGTTGCCTCGTTAGAGCGAAAAAAAGAGTGACGGCTTAAAACTCATATTCGACTTGCAAGGCCTTTGCAAAATCATCCACTGGGTAACAGACCTTATTCTGCAGGTGATCACTGAGGATTTTTGATGCTATTAACAGATTAAAGTATATCCAGACCACTAGTACTGTATGCTCTTAAATGATTGGGTTGAGAGCCGACTGCTCTTGCATTGTCCTGTATGTGGCAATAAAAGCATAAAAATAGATGTGCAGTTCCAATTCTCTTAATTCCCTTGAATTTGATGAGCATTCGAAACTACTGCTCTAGCATGGCCAAACATAACAAATGAAACTAAAAGGGGTATTTCGTGATCCACAAATCCTCGTTCCCCCCCGACTTACCCAAAAAAATGTTGCGATTTTTTATATCATCCGAAACCGTTGGCCTTAGTAATCCATTGTTGTACCAAATCTACGTGCAAAATTCGGTCGCATCTGTGAGAATTAGCAATTTGTATTTTATGTCCGTAAACGGACAGAAATTACGGTACAGTGGTCTATGGGACCGTGGGAAACAAGTATTGGCTAAACATAAAACCGCCAAGATCGGGATAAACTCAAATTTGGAATAAGATTTTTCCTAAGGATATTAGTGAACCATGAATAAAACAGAAGGTGCTGGATCACGAAATGCACCTTTAAAAAAGAATTTAGAATACAAAAATTGACGTTGTCACTAAGTTCGCAAATTTGCAACCCTAAATATCCGAGCAAATCAGACGCATCCATGTATCGGAATGACGTTTTCGTCAGGACCGCTCTATTTTAGGTTTGCAGAAAGTGTACTTAAAAACGGTAGCAGCAAATCACTGAATTCACAATACAACTCAGATCAATTACTCAGCCCAATACTTGCTAAACCATCTTATAACAAATCATCAACAGTGAATTTGCAAAAATGCTTAGAAATAAACAAAATAACATCTACAATTTGCTTTCACGTGTAGAGTAATGGCGCTATTATTGCCGCTGTGGTCACTGTTGTGGAACGATACAATTATATGTGGGAAGTATTTCCCAAGCTTAATTTGTATCTCAGAATTATCATTATGATTTTTATGCATCTATTAGTATTAACAGACCTTCGAGGTAAGTGTGTGGCTTGTTTTAACGAGCGAGGATTATATAAACATTTTTATTAGCTCCGAAAAACAGCTAATAATTTGCGAAACCTTTTTGCTTCGCAGCCCATTCATTTTACACTCATTGCATTGCTCCACGTTCTTGTAATACGGAAGTTCTTCGAGTCTACCGTGATCCTATACGCCCAATTAAAAACGTTCATCACGGTATAAGTTCTTTTACTAGTGTCCACGTGTATTTCATTTACTTTGACTTAGCCTTTTTTCCTGGCCAAATGCCGTCAATGAAATGCACACAAATATACCCATAATAGCAGACGATAAGCTGCGTGTTTGATCCCTCTTAACTGTGAGGCATATCTTTGGCTGGTCGTATGTTCACTAAGGACCCTCATTTGATAACCTAGCCTTGTTTTGGAACTACCCCTGTCAATCTTTTCGCCGCTAAAGCCGGTTTCTTCACTCCAGTTCAAGCTCAGTGAAATCGTCCCTGTTGTCACCGTGAGACGTCATGTACACAGTGAATTTCACTGTAATAACACAGATTGTTTATTGACCTGTATTAATAATTAAAATTGTCCTCTTGACTGTAACGTACCGTGTAACTTCTCTGATGTGGTTTGTCATGTTTCTTCAGAATTCCAGCACCCCCAACCGGAATATATTACTACAGCTTGTTTCTCAAACCAGATGTTGTCGGACGCAGTTGGGAGGTAAGGTGGCTCGCAGGCCTGGTGGCTCGTGTGTCTGGCTCGGTTTTTCTGACGAGAAATGGACGCACGACGAATTGGAAGCGTAGTGCTGCAGCAGAGCCCAATTTTTTTTCGATAGGTGGTGACCCCGGAGGGGGGGGGGGGTCCTCAGGGTTTTTTTGGGTACCCATGCTCGTTACAGGGGTTCTGAAGTGACCCCTAACGGACCATTTTCAGTGAAGATATCCCTAACGGACCAGTTTTTGGGCGAGGTTTTTAGTGAAAATATACCCTACGGGACCAATTTGCAGTGAAGTTATACCCCTTGCGGGACCTTTTCTCAATACAGGAATAAAAGATATACCTTTAAATCTCTAATATACAAGAAAAATGCACTTGTGCGACGGCAAGAAAAATTAAACACTCAGGGTTATTTTGCTGATATGTTTAGGTTAATGTTCCTATTTGTAATAACATTGAACCAGTCAGCATCACAACCTGATTGAACCGGGTGATTTGATACCCCTAGCGGACTGAACTTGATTATTGTTAATTTGATACCCCTAGCGGTAGATCCCGCAGTTGCAAGCTAGTCCATCTTTTTTTGGAACGAGCAAATGGGTACCCGAACCAAAATCCAAGACCCCCCTCCCCCCCGGGGTGGTGACCTAATTTGAACAAAGGTTGTCATATATCAAATTGTAGTGCTATAGTCCCAGATGATGTAGAAAATGCATGATGCAAAAATTAAAAACTTGTAACAATTAATTTATGGGGGGGGGGGTCAAAGTTTACCCCCCCCCTATTTTCAGTATGAACATTTGAATAAATGCCCATGTTGATACATTTTGCAAAAATCTGGGAGGGTCCCACTACTATATTTTGACCACAATCTTGACATCGAAAACCTTCTATAAAGTTGATAAATAGCCTTTCTTTCCATCTTCCCCGCCCCCAAATCTTACACACTCCAATGCGGTTTTGAGATTGGGCTGTCAGAACCACATGTGCAACTAGTGATCAGAAATGATTCATGCAAGAGCAAATTGTGATTGTGGTGTGTGTGTGTTACGTGTGTGTGTGTAATGTGTGTGTGTGGGGGGGGGGGTTCTGGGAGGGAAATAAACCTGATAATTTTTACTATACACTGACGACATCGTGTCAAGGATGACGGTCACGGTTGTCAACCTCATTGTTTCTCGAATTTTTAATAATCTTAGGATAAGGGCAGGCGTTGAAACAAGGATGGGGGGGGGGGAACCCTCTGCTCAGAAGCCTTGTCACCCTGCCAGCCCCCCCCATCCCATTAACTTTTACTTTCCGAGGGACCACGTCTATGGATAAGGGCACAACAGGCCACAATATGCCTCGGCACCTCTTCTGCTCCTTCACCCTTTTGCAGATGCCTGGTTGCGCCAGGGGTAGGGTTAGATAACTGGACTTCTCCCAACCCTAAATACAGGAGGCGACGAGGTGACTTATGGTATAGCCTGGTTCGCACAAATTTATAGGCTGAGGCGAATCTCTATATAAAAAAATGATTACTCCAAAATTTCCCTTATTCTTCAGTCCTACCCTCTTTCGGGGGTTATAGTTCAATAAATATGGGCCTGTGCATGTTCAATCCTCTTTGCAATGAAATGATTAGTTCCGTAAAAATTTAGAGGCCATCAATAAATCATCCACTGCGGTGAGATCTTCTATCTAATAAAGTGATTAGCTATTTTATCCACAATGTCCATCATTTCTTCCATCCATGCCTTCTATCAGGGCATTCTATTTTTTGTAATAGTTTCACTAAATTTATAGGCCTGCTGCGGCAAACCTATATCTAGAAATGATGGTTCAATAATATTATAGAGCCTACGACGTTATAAATTTATTTATAGTCCATCAATAAATTTGTGAACCTCGGCGTAACTTATTATTTGAGGAAAATGATTTTCGGTAAATTTAACCTTCTTAAAAGAAATGATTGATTCAGGAATATTATAGGCATGAAGCTCAAAATCCTCTAACCTAAGAAATAAGTTCAGTAATTTTATTTAGACCTGACGCACAATTCCATTTAGCTAAGCAATGATTATTTCAGTAATTATAGACCTGAGGCGCAATCCTCTCTGGCTAAGAAATGATGATTCAGTAAATACATGCTTGCAGTTGGCAATTTTAACCTAAGAAATAATAATTCAGCATGCAGCAGATTTCTTTTAGCTAGGAAATGGGTAGTTCAAGTAAATTTGTAGGCTTAAGGCTAGCTGAAAAATTGCAAAATAGGCCTGCGGCCGGTAAATCCTTTTATAGCTGAGAAATTACTGTAAGTAATTATCACTACACGCAATCCTCTTTGTTTCTATGGTTTATGTTGAGTTAAACTTGAAACCCTCGGCTTACCAAGGCCTTTACATTTTTTTTGGGGTGGGGGGGGAACCACCCCACGGGAGTTCGTTATAAAAGGCATCTATGCCTTATACAGTGCATAGTATAGCTTCTTTCCATTGCATTACAAAAATTAAAACTTGTACAAATTACAGTTATGTGGGGGGGGTGTGTCAAAGTTGACCCCCCCCCTATTTTCAGGTATGAACATTTTGATAACATGCCCAGGTTTTAAATATTTTATCACAAATCTGGAGTTGGTCCCAACTAATATATTTTGAACCACAATCTTGACAATCGAAAAACCTTCTATAAAGTTGATTAAATAGCCTTTCTTTTCCTTCCCCGCCCCCAATCTACATACACAAAATACAACATTACACCACACCCAAGGCTGTTTTGAGATTGGGCCGTCAGAAACACAGTGGTTCACTAGTGATCAGAAATGACATGCAATGAGTCATTGTCATTGTGGTGTTGTGTGTGTAGCGGTGTGTGTGTATGTTGTGGTGTGTGTGGGGGGGGGGGTTCTTGGGAGGGAAATAACCTTATAGTTTACCATACAATCTGGCCGACATCGTGCGTCAATGCGATGACGTTCACGGTTGTCCAACATCATTTTTAACCTCGAATTTTTAATTATCTTAGGAATAGGGCAGTGTTTTACCCAGCTGTGGGGTGGGCACCCCTCGGCTCAGAACCTTGTCCCCTGCCATCCCCCCCCATCCTCCCATTAAGTGACCTGTCATGGATAAGGACACACAGGCTCACAATATGCCTCGGCACCTCTTCTGTTTGACTCTCCCCTTTTGCAGATGCCTGGTTGCGCCACGGGGTAAGGGTTTAGATAAACTGGGACTTTCTCCTAACCCTAAATACTGGAGGCGACGAGGTGACTTTCTGGTATCCGCCTGGCGCCCAAATTTATAGGTCTGAGGGGCGCAATCTTTATAGCAAAAATGATTTTACTCTCCAAAATTTCCCATTTTATTATTCTTCAAGTCCTACCCTCTTTCAGTCAGGGCGTTATAGTTCAATAAATATGGGCCTGTGCATGTACAATCCGCTTTGAACCATGAAATGATTAGTTCCGTAAATCTTGATATTAGGCGATCACTAAATTCATCAACGTGCGTGAGATCTCTTATCTAATAAAGTGGATTAGCTATTTTATTCCACAATGTCCCTCATTTCCTTCTTCCACCCTGCCTTCTATCAGGGCCTTCTTATTTTTTTTTTAATAGTTTCACTAAGGATGGACTGCTTTGCGGCGCAACCCTCTTAGCTAAGAAATGATGGTCAATAACATTTAGGCCTAACACGTATACATTTATTTATAGTCCATCAATAATTTGGTGAACCTCGGCGTAAGCTTTCTATTTGGAGAAAATTAATTATTTCTCTTTCTGTAATTTAACCACTTCTTAAAAGAAATGATTGATTCAGTAAATATATAGGCATGCATCGCAATCCTCTAACCTAAAAAATAAGTTCAGTAATTTTATAGACCTGCGGCACAATCCTTTTAGCTAAGCAATGATTATTTCAGTAAATTTATAGACCTGCGGCGCAACCCTCTTGGCTAAGAAATGATGAGTTCAGTAAATACATGCTTGCAGTGCAATCCTCTTACCTAAGAAATAATTAATTCAGGCCTGCAGCAGATTTCTTTTAGCTAAGAAATGGTTAGTTCAGTAAATTTGTAGGCCTAAGGCTAGCTGAAAAATTGCAAAATAGGCCTGCGGCGTAACTCCTTTATAGCTGAGAAATTACTAGTTAAGTAAATTTATACACCTACAGCGCAATCCTCTTTTGTTTCTATGGTTTATGTTTGAGTTAAACTTGAACCCTCGTCTTACCAAGCCTTTTACATTTTTTTTTTGGGGGGGGGGGGAACCACCCACGGGAGTTCGTTATAAAGCATCCTATGCTTATAACAGTGCATAGGTATAGTCTTCTTTCCATTGCTACCGAAACAAGTACCAACATACCTAGTATGGCGTAACAATGACGTCATAAAGTCCACAAAACATCAAAATTGGCATTTTCCACAGAAAATAGGCGAAAATCCAATTTTGCGCTAAAAAAGTAGGAATATCGGATTTTCCTGCGGTTTTCAGCTAAAACAATGGCAATTGACTAGTTCTATTACAAAAACAAAGAGTTTTAGAGCCATACTGTGCAGAATATTTTTAAAAATATACGATTAAATATTCTTGGATGGCAACCACCCCTCTTACCCTTCGACGTTGAAGGCATACCCTAACTACAGATAGTACCTTCACATTTTTTTCGCTTAAATGACCGGAAAAAAGAATTACCATAGGGGGTCCACTGTCAAATTTCAGGGGTGGGGAGTTACTTATTTGGATGTATTTGGATGTTTTTTAGTTACCCCCTCATAACTCAACTTGTACACGTTTATATTTTTTGCATCATGCAGTTCGGATTCCTGAGATTTCAAGCTTCATTTTGATATATGATGCACTTTGTTCAAATTAGGTCACCGGTTACTCGAAAAATAGCGGGTTTTTCGGGCTCTTGCTGCAGCACTACAGTGGGCTGTCATCAATCCCAGCCAGGCCCGGCCCTGCCCTGATCCACACCAGCTACACCAGCAAATAAATAAATAAATAAAATAAAAAAATAAAAAATGAGAGAGAAAGAAAGGGCTACCACGATTTCTGGGAAATTGTAGGTGACGTCATCATAGAGTTAGTAAAAAATCCCCAAGTGCCTACTACAGATATTTTCCATCCAGCAGAATCTCGGAGCAGAATATTGTTAAGTTTTTCTTTTCATTTTTATTACCTGTACTTTGGTTTGGCAGAGGAGGAAGAAAAGCAAGCTAAAAACATCGCTATCAACACAGACCATCACCAAGTCAATCATGCATAGTGGGTGTGCGATCCATCCGACTGCAAAGAAGTATTGTTATAAATATTCTTTCCTCCCGAGGACCTGTGTGGAGTGGAACTTGCTCCCTGCTTCGACTCGGAATGCTGTCTCAAATCCAGACTGAATGAGATGCAGATGTGTTCTTTCTTAAAGGTCCATGGCCCGATCGCTAATAGCCTCGTCCCCAGAAGCTCCAGATTTTACCGGAAGTGGTCAACATTTTGGTATCAGAAGAAATAGGCTATGGGCCACCTGGACCCCCCTCCCCCCTTAGAGATTTCCATTCACTATGTTTTTCAGTTAGCCAGGACCCTCAGCTATCATAATATGCTTGTTTGCCATTTAATTAGTGGTGGGTGTGAGTGTTACGGCCGTTGCCATGGCAACGCCGTAATGAAAAACTTGAATTTCGGAAAATGTCATATCTTTGTAAGTAAACAACATAAAAACACCATTCAAGTGTCTAGATATATGTATTTTGAGTTGTCCAGTTGATTGCAATCACAATCTGGGTCATTTAAGGTCATGAGTATGTCAAATATTGGCCGTTGCCATGGCAACGCCCTCTTAAAATGGGAATTTTGAGGAAAAAACTATTTTATTGTAAATAGACACTATATAAACAAAATCTAAGTGTCAAGAGGTATGCAATTTGAGCTGCCCAGTTTATTGCAATTATGATCTGGGACACCTAAGGCCATTGTTGTGCCAAAACAGCATCATTACCATGGCAACACCCTCTTAAAATTGGAAAATTGGATTTTGTGATGTTTACATAACGAGAAACAATGTTAATTTAGTGATAGACTCTGATTTTCTTAACCATGTTTTTCAGTTAGCTAGTACCCTTAGCTATCACAATTCTTCTGTGCCATCATTTTGATGATATATATGAGCAGCAGACCAGTTGCCATGGCAACACAGTATTAAGAAATTTAAACTTTGCAAAAAA
>JAMKCH010041739.1:0-25146 GCA_023653785.1 Ophioderma brevispina
CCAGAACAGAATACGGATAGTAGCCAAAGCCTTGTGGATGTATCGGTCTATATGAACAGACATGTACACGGTAATAAAAATAACAAACATACCACGGTGTGCAGCTGAAGTAGTCACACCGCGACCTCCGCTACAACCCGGCCCGAACAGGGACAAACGAGGGTGTATACTGGAAGAAAACTAAGGACAATCTTCCACCAATGTGACTTACAGCATACTCCAGTGCCGATGACCGATTGTCAGCGGTACTGGAGTTGGAGGTAATAAGCAGGGAGTCAGTAACCGTGATGACATAAGACAGAGAGGTAACACTGACAATCAACCGGTTCAAGATGATCAAAACCCGGGTTGACCCCTGACGACACGTAGCAATACGAAGCTAGGCAACCCCAGCGGGAGAGGCAGGCCAACCTAGTTGGCCAACGCTCCAGCCGCCCGGTTAATAACGGCATGCCCGTGCGCACCCCCCTTTTCCGCAAAGCCAATCCAAGCGGATTCACGGCATGCAAGGATGGGTATACTGCGGGGCAATGATGCCGCCGACTGGATCCCCAAAAGGCGGCGAGCCTACAGAGTCAGTGCCACGTTCACAGAAAACACGTTGATCCCCATTGAATAGGTATTCAACTCCCTGTGAATAGGCATTGTTCTCGCGTATCGATTCGTAAATCCTGCGATGAATGCGTCTATTGTACGCTAAATCCCCTTGAGAGGATTTACCAATGCGACGACATCACCAAAGGATAAACGAATGATACCTGCTCAGCCGAAATTCCTGCTGCAGGGACCGAGGCCATCAGGGTGGAGACCAGTGTAGTGAAAAGCCAAAAAATCACCCGTACAGAACGGACAATGCGTAAGGCTAACTCGGCAGACAAAATCTCTCGCCGCAAATGGTATGTTGTAACATTAATTTCTACAGAGGAAATTAGCAACGGCCCATCAACACAGGGGTTCGATCGAGAAGACTATCCACCGCTAAAATCCCTTAAGGGATTTAGGCCACTGGGGGTGACCAGCGAGCAGGGGCGGCCAACTAGAGGCCACAAGCCAGCCATCGCTGAAAAAGCCAAACAATCCTGCCGCCAGAAATCCCCGCGGGAGCGACGGCGTAATGAGTGGAGGACAGCGTAATGAGCCAGGATAGTCGCCCGTAATGACAGGCAAAGCGTGGCCCAATATCGCTGAAGAAACACCCGTCCAAGCAGACTGATTCCCATATATGGGGGATTCAAAGCTGATGAATCGGTATTGTCTCGAAAATCGATCGGCAAATCCCTCAGTGAAGGGTCCTTTGTTTGGTCTATTTCCGGGATTACAGACCATGGAACCAGCCCCCCCCACCCGAGGAGATTCGCCCGGGCCAAAGCGCCTGTAGCCGACATCACGCCTGTGAGGATGAAGGCAAAAAGCATCGAGACCAGCGTAGTAAAAAGCACTGTAAATCGCCCTATAGATATTAGAGGAAGAAGGGGCGACACGCCGGGTCGGTTTCGCTGAGGCACGGGGGTACTTGCAGCAGGAACCGCCACCGGTAGACGCAGCCCTGAAGGGCAGCGCCGCGTTAGCGGACCCATAGAAGGGCATAACCACCTTAGGGTGACGGTGGACACCGGCGGTGATCTCCGTAAACGGTAGGGTACCGAAAATGGTGGGGACAACACGCTTAGTATCCAGCCAGTCCAAGCACCCATGGGGCCCGAGCGACTGACAACGGCCCAAGGGGCGGGTGCTTGTGCAACCCCTCTGACGGCGGGTGAACCCCCGCTTACAACCGCGGAGGAACTACCTGTACTGCGCGATGGGGACTATAGCGGTGGTATTGTGAGCGGTGGGTACCGGGAGACGGCTACCACGCGACCAGGAGATCCTATCAGCCAAACGCACCCCCGAGGCGCGCGCGACTGACAAGACACCAGACCCAAAAGGCCTGTGTAATGTACGGGGGGAACTCCGCTTACCGCAGCGGAGGGAGGAGCTCCCGCTCATTACCGGTCAATATCCCTACCCATCCAAGTTATACCGAAGGGACGCAAACCCAAGGATATCCCCCGTCCAAAACTCAGAAACAAAAAAGGGGAATTAAGATTGATAAGCGAACGATACGAAAGGTGCCACCTATTCGACCCCGGAAGTGGACACCAGAGGGGTATCAGAATGGGTGTGGGTCCCGTGACGGCGAACTCGGTCCGATCGAACAAGTCCGTACAGCCGCCAACCTTATAAGGGAAAAAAACCGGCATGAGCACGCACCACAAAGCGGGGATACCCGAATACACATTTACTAAGTCTAGATAGAGAAAAATTATATAAAAAGCATTTCCAAAACAATCCTCCTCACAACTCCTTTATAAGGCCATACCACGTTGACATAAGGACTGCAAGAAAGCATTAAGAAAACAGGTAGTAAACCCAAAACAAGTGTTACGCTCATTGTGTGAATTATATTTTGTAAACAAACCGGGCGCCATTTGAAACGAGAACGAAAAAAAAAAACGTGCCAGCCCAGTAAAATTTTCAATTCGCACAAGCATTGTAATCACAAATATATCCGTTAAAAATATTAATAACACAATATTAGATAGATAGTATAGTGGGGAAACGAGGACTATCATAGGAAACGTGGCAACAGAGCCACGCCCTACGCTGGTCAGTCTATGGGTGTGAAATATTAGGGTATGGGTGTTGACAAAACCCGATGCGAAGTCAAGATATTAAGGCCTTAAAATACCGACTTCGCAAACGAAAAAAAATGACAACACAACTACGGTCCCAGGGACGTAATAAATGACAGTTAACAGATTTTCACAAGGTCAGGGCACCTACAATCATCGAAAAAAAAGATTTGGAACAATTGAATGAAATATAATGGAAAACCATTCCCTGTTCACAAATGCACAGATCGAATTTGGGTAGTCATTTTCTTAAGAAAGCAGCGGTCTGCCCTTTACCATTTTTTTTTTTCGTATTTTTTTTTTTCTTTCCCACTCCCCATCAATCATTGTTTGGGACCTGGCGAAGTGGTGACACAATGACTCGGAATCAACATTGATTGGGGGAGAGGGGGGCCCTTTTCCATAATCGGTTTCAAAGTGATCCAACATTTTTTCGAGGATTGTCCGAGTCATTTCAAAAATTCATCTAATTTTCACGTTTGTAGCTATATTTTAACAACTAAGAAAGATATAGACACCAAATTTCAGTACAATATCTCAAAGGATTCCCACATTGGGGAGAAATCTCATGGAAAATAACATGTTTTAAGGGACTGTTCAAGTATTATGTAAATGTTGAGGGCAGGTGAATGCATTAATAATATAAAAATACAACAAGATCCTGAACTAAACGATTTCACTTAATGCTTTCCCTTTACATATATCGTTAAAAAAGAAGGTGGTGTGAACAAATATTTTACATAACTTTTATTTCAATTAGTACTCAATCGTCAGGAAGACTAAACAGCTCAAATACGAGTTGTGGGACCGGTCACCAAAACCCCTTTGTTTGAATACACTCTGTGATTGGGCGTGGCAGTGTAGGGCCTATACAAATTAAACGGTATATTATATAGAAGCCATTTCTGTTTGGGGGTATTCTGGACTATTATGGTATAGGGACATGTAAGTTTGACAACAAAAAATCAGTGCCAATATTTCAAAAAAACTCATGGGCACTTTAAAAAAGTATAACCATAGACACCATTGACAAGGACAATAGAGTAAACCCGGAAACGCCTGCTGCTGCTGATATGATTTGACAGGGACAGGGACAAATATTAAATTGGCATCAGTGAATGGCATAGCAAGGTGAGTATGGTTGACCGGTAAACTCCATGCATAAGTATAATGAAATCAATATAACTCTAATGAAGAAAACTTATACATCTAAAAAAAATTAAAAAATTAAAATAAAAATCAATCAGGATCAAAATCGTGACAAAAAAATATGATATGATACAGGATAGCACAACGATCCGAAAATCACAATTAGAAGTGGTTTATAATATTTGCGGGATTCGAAACCAGTGTTCTCGTTTTGGCAGTTCTGTAGCCCTCCCTATGGACTAACCAAACTTGGAAGAGTACTTCACATCTGACACCCAAAGCAAATAAAATCCTGTTACCATAATCATAGCAGGTTGTTTAGCGATGTTTACAGTACACCGGTTTTTTACGTCAAAAAAATGCCCGTTCTTGATTTTGTCTTCATTTTAAGCCAATGTTAAAATTTACTAGGGATGACATTTTAAAAGTGTTTTCATCATTAATGTCGATGTCAGAATATAGTTAACGTTTAGGGCAAATTTGACGCGAATTACACCATCCGAAAAAGTAAGTAATTGTATACTATACTAATATTTTTAGTTTTCGAGTGTTAAACGTTCTACAATGGGGTTTCTATTGTGTAAAAGCGTTTGTGTAACTCGTGAGAAATACACTGTATAGAAGCGCCAAACAGCACGTGTCACTCAGTTGTGAATTGGACAATGCATCGGTTAGATTGAGAATTTATTGTAAAAGTGTGCATTTGGACCGGTATATGTATAGATCAATGTTGTAAAAACAAGTAGGCCGACCAAAAGTGCGTGAACAGAGTGTTGGTACATTTCAACCTAATTCACTCAAAAGACGAATAATATTCAAGTGCTGTGAGTATTAGATCCAACCCCCCCCACAACCAACCCCATCCCCCCCCCCGCCCATTTGGCTTATGCAATGAAAGTTTTCTTTTTAAACTGATAGTGTGTAGTAAATCTGCATTTCTAGTTATAATTCAAATGTGAAGAAGAAAACAAAAAGACAGATTTTTGCTCTTCCCCCAGTGTGTCACATCCTCACAACACTTTCGCCGATACTCCGTGGAGTTTGCTTTAGGATCTTGGTTTTGTTGTTGTTATTTTTCTGTCTGCAGTATGTTTGTTTTGGATCTTGTTTTGTTAGTTTATTTGTCTTCAGTCTGAAGCATGGAGGAAAAAGCATAGCGATACGTAATATCATTGGCGCGCCTTCCTAATGAGATGTGCCTATACGGTGATTAGGGCAGTCAAAGTCACGGACAAGACGCGAGCGAACCATGAAGACAACACAAAGAATTATCTCTCACACAAAGCCAATAGTACCGGGTCAATGGTAAAGAAGAAAACAAGTAGGTAAAACACTTACTGTGCCTCAAGTGATCGAGGATCTCGATCAATACCATGTGGCAGGTATTATAAAATGTGCCTTGTGTGCATTAGAGGTGTTTAATTGGGAGGAGACCTTCTTTTTGTGTAGGAGATATTGATTACTTCACACTCCAGGTGGGGTAGCGGAAAAAAATCATCCCGACAGGCCGTGTTTCTTACGCAGTCTTCGGTATAGTTGCAGTGTTGGGAATAGGTAGAGGGCAACCAAGATGGTCATGTTGTGGTTCGTGTCATTACGGGACTTTTTTCTTTTACTCATTTTTTTAAGTTGACCAATCTTCAGCCATATTTATTTGCCGATCTATTTGTCCATTTACTTTGGTGGTTTGGGGCATTCCGTTGATAAAATAAGGAATGAGGATTTCCACATTGAATCCAACATGCTTGAAACGGTGTTAACACCTGCTGCAATGTGATTTTATTTGAAATCTTATTTAAAAGAAGCTCTTATTTTACCTCTAGCCTATACATTTGTATGTTCCTTTATGATTTGAGAGAAAGTCTTTACGATACGAACGAATACTACTTTAACTATTTGGGTTTGGGTTATATTTTGAGTTGTTTATATGTGCGTGTATAATCTTCAATGATAACTTATTGAACTGGCCCTTATTGCAAGTAATTTGCCAAAAGAGTTTATGTGAGTGTACTTACATCTATTGCTAAATCCTGAAAAATTGGTTACTATATCTTGTTTAGTTTTAAGAATGAGTACAAAATGTGAATTTGATGATATTTTTTTTGCATTTGCCTCAGACAATCACTCGAAAAAAATATCGGAACATTGATGCAAATATATTGGAACCATTGCCATGTTCACCAAATGAGATCGAATTGGGTAAGTCTTTGTTCTTTAGAAAGCAGAGGTCTTCCATTTTACCAAATTCTTCCCCATCTCCATCATCACTGTTGGGGGCCCTGGCGAGCTGTTGACAAACAATGACTCGATCAACATTGAATCGGGGGAGAGGGGGTCACCTTTTCCCTAAATCGGTCAAAGTGATCCAACATTTTTTCCTTCAGTGACAAGAGCACTGATTTCCAAGGGGGCCCTGCATATATACACATGGTACAGACTTAATGAACTTATAAGGACATTAACATAAGATAATGACTAAACACAGACCAAAATCAAATAAGCCAATAGTATAAATGAATCTATAGACATCTACAGTAGTACAAAATATGCTTATGTGTGATTTACAAATGTAAGATGCCTTAAGCTGAGATAGACTCACTGTATTATAGTTACAGCGGAGATCAGAGAAAGGAACGTTCCATATTTTGGTTGCTCTCATATGGAACGTACGTTTCCCTGCTTTAGGTTCCAAGGTGGTTCATACAAGAGTTTGTGGCGTTTGACTTCTGGTACCCTTTAAAATGAAATGAGTGCATAAAGTGAAAACTGAGAGGGAAAGGTAAAACCTGGGCAAGACCTTTGAAGCATTTAAAAATAAGCATTAGCATAATGGTTATACAACCGATCGTTACGTGGTGTTCCACTGCAGGTACACATCAGTCTTTAAAAAGGAGAGTTGTTATGTCAGCTGATAAAATTATGCGAGCTAATTTCTATTTTGAAAACTTGAAGTGTGTTCATAGGATCGTTAGTACAAGTTAGACCAGACAGGGCTGCAATAGTCACCATGTGGCAGACAATTGGAATTGTTTGCAAGCATAATAAGAGTATCTTTTGGAATATAAATTTAAGTCTTCTTATAACACCACAACGTTGAGAAAACATGGCAGACATTTGATTGAGTATATGATCACACCAAGACATTCAGAGGATCAAAAAATTACACCAAGATATTTAAACTGGTCAACACTTCAAAGTATCAAATTTACAGTGCAGGAGAAACATTTGAAAATATTGAGAACATAGGACATTGTACCAAATACCATAAACGTGGTTTTCTTGGGCATTTCAAAGTGAGTTTGTTATATCAAAACATTTAGAAAATTTTTGTTTAAGTTTGATTGAAGTTAAATTCAAGAGTGTGTGGATTGTCTGAAGTACAAAGACGTGTGTATATCAGCATACATATTACTTTGCAGTTAACACTATTTGAAAGATTATTGACCAAAAATGATTAAAAAGAAGATGGCCAGTATAGAGCCTTGGGGGATTCCATGTTGATATGTTTGAAATTGAAGTCAGAAAGGGTAGAATTAATGTTGACTGAATGAGTTCTGTCAATGAGATAGGATCGAAACCAGGTAAGTGCAGGGACCAGTTTCATACCATTTTGTGAAAGTTTATCAATGAGAAGAGAATGTTTAACACAGTCAAAAGCCTGTCTGAGGTCGAGAAAAATTGCACCTGTTGCACGGACCCCATTTTTTTTCATATTTTCAAAATGAAAATCCTGAAATCAAGCAAAGAGTATGGAGCTGTGGAATGATTAGCACGAAAACATGATTGGTTATCAGAGAGAAGGCCATTGTCAAACAGGTACGAAGACAAATGATTGGGAACAGCTCTTTCAATGATTTTAGAAAAATAAGTGCAGAACGGAACTATGTCGCTAGTCCCCACTCTGACTTGTCACCAGTTTTAAATCTAGGGGTAACTTTGGCTTTTTTCAACTGCTGCCGGAAAAAAAAAAAAACCGATTTGTCGTAAGGGAACAGGTTGCAAATTAAAAGCAAGAGATTTGCTATATAAGAAAGACAGCCAGCTTTAGAAAGTTTTACCACTGAAAGCATTGCAAAATCTGGAGACTATTAGTAAGACATATCACATATTTGCTTATAAACAAACTTTGGAGAAACATAAGAAACTGAAAATAGAATCACAAGTACGATTTTAAAAATGAGTTGATAGGTGATGTGCTGTCGCCTTATGAGCATCAGCAAACTTATATGCCAAGAGAAGAAACCAAAGAGTGAAATAGTATTAAAAGCATGCAGTTATCTTAGTGAAGATGTGAAAACCATTCA
This sequence comes from Ophioderma brevispina, assembly GCA_023653785.1. Classification (NCBI taxonomy): domain Eukaryota; kingdom Metazoa; phylum Echinodermata; class Ophiuroidea; order Amphilepidida; family Ophiodermatidae; genus Ophioderma; species Ophioderma brevispina. The sequence continues at coordinate 8,129 of JAMKCH010041739.1, forward strand.
TCAGTCTTACAGGGCAATTGGAAGTAGGATGATGCTTTTGTAGGTAAAAGCCTTTTGAGAAGTAGACCATAATCTTTTTGGGAGTTGTTAAATTTTCAGCAAAAAAGCAGAATAGAATCCTTTTTAGAAAGTACCGCATATTGTTGGCTTTATTGCGATATAAAATGTAGCCATATGCAATCATGGGGATCATTAGAGTTATGAGCTCTAGCGAAAAAAAAATAGTACGGTCTTTCGCAAACAGTCAGCAATTCACTAGTGATCCATTCTGGTGAGAGCCTTTCTACGTTTTTCCCGGACTGGAGCCCCATCCAGCATCCAACAGGCTTTACAAATAAATTCTTTCCAAAATATCCAAGCATTTCAACATCATTAAAGTATGAACTTGATCCAGTTGAATAATATTCTTAATAGTATTAACAAAAGTCACTCTCCATTAAAATTTTATATGATCATTGTCTTGTAATTTTAGGGAGAGGGATTAATCTGGTTGTTCGAGGATTGTAGTAGCGAAATTTGACCAAAAATTCGACAAAAAAATCAGGGAGCTAAATACGTAACGTTACCCATCTTGTCAAACCCAAGACGAAAAGGGGAAGAGGATGTGGGTATGACGTACTTGGGGGGGGGGTGTCGGGTCATGCAGGGTGATCGAAATGAATATATAGTATGTAGGAAAATATATTTATGGGAGGGTCTGCATCTGCCGAAGAACCCAATGCAATTGTTACATCAACATGGAATTGAAGGTAAGCAGATTCCGGTATCGAAGTCCTGAACAAACTCAACATTAATGGCTGTTCCAAGCTTAAGAACATGCATACCTTACCACTAAAAATTACTATTTTTATTTACAAGTCTGGCAGTGATGGTTAGAAACCCCTCTCAATAGCACTCACCAGATGGGGATGCCTACCGTACATCAACGATTGAATAGCGTACGACTAGTGGACAAATTACGTTCAATACGCACAACCAACGCACAATAGCCATACATATGATTTGTTAACAGAGTCCTTGGGAGTTTTGTGCATGCTCAAAAACATTTCAAACGTTACTTGCCATATATTATTAAGATCGCCACCATACGAATAACAAATTTGACTGGCCTAAAATGATCCAAAATGAAACATCATGGCCAAAAACAAGTTTATAAGCATCACAGATGATTCAATTACCTGGATAATGTGCAGTAGATAACATAGAATTAAAAGGTTTGCAAGAATGGTTTTATTTCTATAGGTCTGTTGCACAGAAGCTTTTGGACAAGGATTACTGACTTCTTGCTGAATTTAGATTATATATAACAAGCCCATTTAAAAAATGAACACATCTCTTAATTATAAGCAGTTATGGACCCCAACTGTTTTCTTACCATGATTTTCCAAGAACACCACTTTCTTGGTGCCCTGCCAGGAGTCTCTCTTTGATTATAACTTTCTGAAAAGCAAAGAGAATTATTGTACATTTAGGAAATTGTGTCAGTAATTGCAACTATGATTGTTCATCACAAAAAAAATGGCTTGTTTATCAATGCATACATCTACGAACACTGTGCTGCTGTGTACCGAAACAATGGGCGTTAGGGGACCCATTTTGTATTTTGGGTTAGTCCATTAAAAACCAGGAGCTTTGACTATTAGACAGCACCGGGCACCAGCATCCAAATTACCCTTCAAAGTTTGTCAATGACTTAACCTTGCAATTCCCTCGTACTGTCTCTACCATGATCACACTATAATGCTACAGTTATTTTTGCCTAACTACGTTCGGGTACTTCTGAGGAATACTAGGGAGTAGTATTTCAAGACCTACTAACACTCTACGACCACAAAACACGAAGTACACCCTAAAGACACTGTTCCACGGAACTCCACCGGAGTATTACTCTATTCCATGTGGAAAAAAGAACCGACGACAAACCAGAGAGCAACCTGAGACTGGTAACACACAAAAATCGGCCATCGCCGAGGATGCGTGGAACGACCAACATAGCATTGACTGGACAAGATTACATATGGATACGAACATTTTAAATTGGGACTGAAAAGGAAAAGTGTGGAATCGAAGCTTTGTACCATCAAGATACCCCCTAACAACTTCCATAGGGACAAAGGAAACAGAAATTCCTCTGAATGGGGTTAGAATACTCAAAGGATGCATATGGACCAATGAACCAGAAACAAAAAATACTGGGGTGTACGTAAGGCAAAAAATTTTTTGTCCATCGAGCTCCACGAAACCGTAGAGTCGGTTTAGGTCGGAGATTTTTTTATTAATATTGTACTTGAACGGTTATGGTAAAGAATGTAATAAATCAAAAACAACATTTTATTGCTTGAACTCTGTTATTCAATAGCCAAGCGATTCAAACAAAGCTCGCCCAACTCTGGGGCAAAATGGTACTATTTTGAGCTGATTGATTCCCATTAGCTCAAACAGGTCGTTAGCCCGGGCGCAGCCCAATATGGAGTGTCTATTTAGAGCAACCTCGGACTAGATTCCCATAGGCTGTGCTGCAAATCCCGCCATGTAAACTGCCACAAAAAAATGGTCATCTTATTTACCTGGACGTGATAGCAGGAGACTGGAATGGTAACGATAGTTAGGAAATACCATGAATGCATTTTAGATTGTCAATTCGTTTAAATTATAAGCCAGAAAAATCCAATGAATGACCTAAGGTGCCAAAAAATAAAGCCGGAATTTTTCTTCACCTCCAACGAAATTTAAGATTTTGTTGAGGATCTTGGGCGTGGAATTGGACAGCGAAAAGAGGACCAAATAATGGATTAGCATCGCAAAGGATCTGATGAGTATGACAGTCCTATGTAGTTTTAAATAGCATTTTGGCTCCTTTTTTACTTGCACATCAATGCATATATTCAACTGACAGCCGATATTACAGTCGATACGGATCAGCCATTTTTGAGAAGTGGTCAGGCGGGTGAGTGAAAACTGTGTACAAAATGCCTAGACGATCGCAAAGCGTAGTAATAGCGCCCACCATTTTCGATGCGTCACCTCATTGTTATGCCAGTAGACGTTCCCGGATGACGTTAGCGACACCAGCGCCACGTACGGAGGGGGGGGGGGGGGGGGACGCCGACCTTAGCACAATTTTCAGTGGAGTATGCCTCACTTTGTGATCGAGTAGTCTATCCTGATTTATTTAGGATCATGGCAGTGGTGTAATGTAAATTTATAACGTTCGGTTTATACGTTCAAAGCCGACTAACTACAGATGGCTTTTGCTTTGGGAAAAACCAAAATAAAAATGATATTATTTTCCATAACAGATATTCATCATCACCCTTTATAAATGTTTTGAAGGGAAATCCAATGGCAATAACAATGTTTTTATATTTAAATGGTAATATTGAAACACATTGCTAAAACTCGGCAATATACTAAACTCAAACCATCAATTATAAGGTTTTGTTACTAAATACTATAGTTCATGTCATTGTGAAGTAATGAAACCAATATAGCAACGATTTACGATAAACAACACACCACAAAAATCAATGTTGGAACTGAAGTTTGTCCAAGACTCTGAAACACCCACATACACATGGGTACAGGTTAATATTTCCTAGATTTGTGATATTTATTTTGTAAATTAATTTTTAAAAAAAAAAAAATGGTGGTTTTGGGGTTTTAAACATAGTAAAAAAAAAAGTAATGAAATAAAAAATATGGTCGAGACGAAGGTATAGGGTCGGTCGGACGAGGACAACAATTTTTTTGGGCCTAATCTGGGGGGGGGGGGGGGTTGCCACCCTATTAGAGCTTTGACCAGGAGAAGAAAGAAAAGCTAGAAAAATCCATGCTCCTTTTTGCCTGCTCACGGGGATATTTCTCACTCCCAACCTGGAAAATCTGCCTCAAAACCGGGAACTTTTCCCTCTGGCAAGTGACGCCTGTCCCTCCCTTGGATACACCAAGGGTCTGGTTTCCTCTGTCTATTACAATCTGCTAGTTGGGTGTTACTGACTTTAACATTTCTACTTTACCTTGGCTCATGTGAATCGTGAGCCTGCTTCTTCCTTTGCTTTGTTCTTTGAGGAGTCCAGGTGTACTATGCATAGATTACAAAATTGACCACATCCATCAAATGTTTTTGTCAGTGTGTGAGGAATATTGTACACATATATGAACCAGAATTTCGAAAAGGACTGAGGATGTGTGTAAAAGATGTTATTACACCTCCTGATATTCATGAACAAGATCATGCTATTTCATTGGCCGATACCTATACGTGTGCTATTCCCTAGGGATACTAGATGAACAATTTCCTACAACCTCGTCCTCAGAGTCACCAGTGAGGTTGTAATAAAACAAATATACATGGTTTGTATATCGGAAATAGGGCACACTATTTTCCCTTGGGTACTGGCTACGGGCCTATTAACCCCGAACCCGAAGGGAAAATAGGTGCCCTATTTCCTCGAACCATGTAGTATTTGCATATTATAACACTTGCTTAATACCTGCCGGAAACTGAAAAGAATTGCATGTATGTTTTAAAGAGAGAATTCATGATTCACAGCATCATCCCTCTGACTTACCTCAGTAAAGGTGGAAGATTAGTCTCATCTGACCTATGTGCCTATTATTGTATGTGTGCGAACCTGAGATGCATGACGTGATTGCCTTACCTAAACTTAACAAGTCGAGTTCACCAGAGTGGCAAAAAATTTTTCTACAGCCTCTGGAATTTTCAATGTGCAAGTTTTACAAAGGACTATTGCGTAAATGTTGTTTGGGTAACTTGCTCTGTACAGTTCGTGCATTTACAAATATAACCTCTTCAGCTGTCCTCATCGGCATTTTCTTTTTAGCTCCTCTTCTCTTTTTTTTCTAGATTCTTTTTTTCAAACTTCTTGCTCATCTTCAATTGTCTCTTCTTTTGCATTTCTTGTTGTCCATCCATTTGGCGAGGAGGAACGTTAGAATTAGATACTACTTTTCTCTAAGAAGAGGATGTTAAACGCTGGTACTCTGCTCCTCTAGTTCCTTCTCCCAACGTCTTAGAGCATAGCAACATAAAATAATTAGCAAACAGGGATGAGAACGAAACTTGAATACAAGGGAAGATCGGACCAGGTGAAATGATTTATGTAACACAATTAACTTATCGTCCATAAATGGGTTGTGAGAGGCCATGGACAAAAAAAAACGAGGAAAAAGGGGAAGAAAAAGGGGTAAAAATGCCCAAAAACAGGCTGAAAATCAAAAGAAAAAGCTAAAACTTTGGCTCTATAAAAAAATTTTCAAAAACGAAGACAGAAATCCTCTTAAACAAGGAGCGAGATTCACACCCCTGCATAAACGTTTCCCCACTGTTCTGGAGGCGTCCCTTGAATTTAATACACATTGCAATAGTGGGTTCTGCCTGGCGAATGTCCGAAATGTTATAAATTGAAATAAAAATAAATTGCATCACTTTAAACCAACATGTACAATAACAAGCATTTATTTAAAGCTCCCTACAAACGTTCTCAAGTACCAGCCCGCCAGCATGGAGGGAATATTACTTGTGCTTGAATTAACCTACGGAAAAACAGTGTGGCCATGGCAAAAAAAATATTAAAAATACTGACAAGTAAACTTGGTCATCACCCTGGCAAGATGGCAGTCTTGGAACATGACCTCAGATGACAGATGACCCTTTGGAATAATCCAAGTATGAAGGACCCCCTAATGCACCTTAACCCAAGTCGGTTTAAATCGGACTTAAACTTTTCAAAGGAGACGCAAAAAACGAAACCTAACCAAAATTGAAAACACACATCATACATACACATCCGGACATTCGCACCCTCGCATATCCCCCTCTGCTTTCAAGCCAGGGGGGATAAAAATAAAACACCAGGCCAACAAAACGAATAAGCAAGAAATTTTGCACAGCCTGTGATGATGAGGTTGAAACCTCACTTAAATCAATAAAAGCGCATACATGTTTTCACTGCAATGGTTTTTTTTGACCAATGTAGTGATTAGAATTTGTTCTTGGTCTACTTTTGTGTTCAAATGACAACATTCATAAGTACTAAATGTATCTCATCATCTTCTCGCAACTTCTCTCTCTTCTCTTGCCTTACTCATGCAAGTTCTGTCCTCAGCCAACAGGCTCTCTGGTAATAATATTCAATCCATGGCTTGCAGGCTCTGCTTACTTCCTTGAATCAAGCTGACTGGGCTCTCGTTGGGCTTTTCGGGTTCGGTCGTTTTTCGGGGTGGTTGCCGGTTTAGACGGGGTGCAGGTTCATCCAAGAGTTTTGCTGGTAGCTAGCACACAAAGAATAACTGACTATCCAACACTAAATAATACAAACATTTTAATAGGAAAAATTATAAACCATCAAACTCCAAATTAAGATAGATTTTGAGGTTCTAGGCTTCCGCGTTCACTATATTCAAAAAATGTAAAACTGTGGGCCGCCCACAGAAAAAATTAACATTTTAGTTGTGTAAAAATACAGATGATGGTGTATGGATTTAGTGTATAGGTTTGAAGACTAGTTATACGCCAGAAGATCACTCCATTGGGCACTGAACATGTAGCGTCTGGTGACAAACTTTTTTTCCCACATCAATTATCAAGTTGGGTGAGTACCCTAGTCAGGAAATAATGGGGAAGAATAGCACCTTATCAGGACCCACATTTAGAACCCTGTTGACTTGTGTAGCAGGGTTTGAAAAGAAGAAAAAAAAAAAAAACAGATTTAAAGCAGAACGAGCATAGCTGAGGTGCCTTGAAAAAATTGTTAGAGAGGAAACTGGAATCATATTCAGGGAAAAATTTTGTTATTTGAGCAAAATTTTTTTACCTTTAAATAAATGAAAATTTTGCAAATTTGGAATTGGAGGGAAATTTGATTGTGTTCCAGGAATTTGGCCACTTTTTTCAGCCCATGGTGCATTTGAATGAGGAGCAATGGTCGAATGTTCCAAATCAGAGTATGAATGCTCATTTTATTACTGTGAAATGCCCTCATAACATGTGAATGAAATATGTTTGTTTGAAGAAAACCGATTACGATCGGTAGTCTTGATAATCGGGCCGATATGACCAGTCAGGTAGCTGAGCGGTATCGGCCAAAAAATTCTCATTTTTTACAATTTTCTAGATACCGATAAATAATATCCAAAGAGGTACAAAACTTGAATTAAAATAGTTCCAAAACTGCGTGGCCATACAGTGAAAATAAATCGGACCGAAAATACACCTGAACACAATTTATTATTTTTATTAACAAGTCTGGGCGTGATGTGTTTAGCCACCCTCTCCATATTCACATCACCAGATGCCTACCGTAAATCAACATTGAATAGCGTACATTAGTTGACAATAACGTGCACTACGCATAACCAACGCCAATAGCCATACAATGATTTGTAACCAGCGTCCCCTTGGATTTTTGTGCATGCTCAAAACATTTCAACGTACTTGCCATATATTATTAAGTCGCCACCATACGAATAACAAATTTGACTGACCTAAAATGATCACAAAATAACATCCTGGCAAAACAAGTTTTAAGCATCAACAGATGACTCATTTACCTGGATGTTGCAGTATCACATATACATAGAATTAAAAGTTTGCAAGAATTTGTTTTATTTCTATAGGTCTGTTGCACAGAAGCTTTTGGACAATGGATTACTGAATTCTTGCTGATATTTTAGATTAATATAACAAGCCAGTTAAACAATGAAACATCTCTTAATTATAAGCAGTTATTGACCCAAACTGTATTGCTACCTGATTTTCCAAGACCACCACTTCTTGTTGGCCCTCCAGGAGTCCTCTTTTGATTATCACTTCTGAAAGCAAAAGAGAATTATGGTCCATTTAGAGAAATTGTGTCGTAAATTGCACTATGCTTTGTTCATCACGCAACAATGGCTTTTGTTTATCCATGCATACATCACGACACTGTACCTGCTGTGTACGAAACAATGGGACTAAGTGGACCAACTTTGTGTATTTTGGGTAGTCCATTGAACCTAGGAGCTTGACGATTAGACAGCACCGGGCACCAGCCTCGCCAATTACCCCTATCAAAGTTGTCAATGACTTAAACCTTGCAATTCCCCTCGTACTGTCTCTACCAATGATCACACTACTACGGCTACAGTTATTTGCCTAACTACGTTCGGGTACTTCTGAGGAAATCTATGGGAGTATTTCACGCTACTACCTCTACGACAACAACTAGTACACCCTAAAGACCCTGTTCCCAAGGAACTCCAACCGGAGTTCTCAACCTATTCATTGAAAAGAACCGACGACACCAGAGAGCAAATGCAGACTGTTACACACAAAATCGGCCATCGTTGAGCATGTGTGGAATGACCAACATAACATTGACTGGACCAGATTACAATTCTGGATACGAACATTAAATTGGACTGAAAGGAAACGTGTGGAAGCTTTTTACATCAAGTCCTACCCCCAACAACTTCATAGGGACAAGGAACAGAAATTCCCCTGAATGGGGTAGAATAACTCAAAGGATGCATATTGCCAATGACCAGAAACAAAATACTGGGTGTCCCAGTAAGGCCAAAAAAATTGTTTGGGGGGAGGGGGGGGGAAGGGGGGGGGGGGGGGGGGTGGGGGGGGGGGTGTGGCCATATGATGCTCCGAAACCGTAGAGTTCGGTAGGTCCGGATATTTTTTTATGTAATATTGTAGCTTGAAAACTTAATTTAAAGAATGAATAATCAAAACACATTTGTATTGCTTGAACTCTTTATTCAATAGCCAGCGTTCAAACACTCTCCCAACTCTGGGCAAAATGGTAAATTTTGAGCTGAGGATTCCCATTAGCTCAACAGGTCGTAGCCCGGCGCAGCCAATATGGAGTTGTCTAGTCGGAGCAACCGCGACTATTTTCCCATAGGCTGTCATCAATCCTGCCTATAAACTGGCATAAAAATGCTTCATTTTTTAGCCTGAAGTGAAGCAGGAACTGGAATAGTAACCGATAGTTAGGAAATAACATGTGCATTTTAGATTTTCAAGTTCGTTTCACTTATAATCCAGAAAAAATCCAATGGAGGACCTAAGTGTGCCAAAAACTAAAGCCTGTAATTTAATTGGTTTTCACCTCAACGAAATTTAGGTAAGATTTTGCTTGGGATTTTGTGCGCCGTGAATTGACTCAGCGAAATGAGGACCAAATAATGGCTTAGCATCGGCAAAGGATCTATTATTAGACAGTCCTATGCGTTTTTAATAGCAATTTTGGCCTCCCTTGTTTTACTTGCACATTCAATGCATAATCAACCGACAGTCGATATACGTCGATACATCAGCCATTTGAGAGTGGTTCAAGGCGGGTGAAACGGTGTACAAAAGACCTAGACGATTCGCAAGCGTAGTAATAGCGCCATCCCCCCCCACCCCCCCCCCCCCCGAAAAAAATTTTTTGATGAGTCACCTAATTATTATGCCGTATGACGTTCACCGGGAAGACTAGCGGACCAGCTCCACGTACGACCGCCGATCCCTTAGCACATATTTCCATGCATGTCAGTATGCCTCCACTTTGTTGATCGAGTAGTCTATCCTGATTTATTTAGGTCCCTGGAGTGGGTATTTATAACGTTCGGTTTACGTTCAAAGCCGACTAAGCTACAGAGGCTTCTGCTTTGAAAACAAAATAAAATGATATTATTTTCCTAACAGATAATTTTCATCATCACCTTTATAAACTGTTTGAAGGGACTCAATGGCAATAACAATGTTTTTTATCATTTAAATGTGTACTATACACATCTAACCGGTATAACTAAACTTCAACATCAATTATAAGGTGTACTTAATACTCATAGGTTCATGTCATTGTGAAGTAATGAAACCAATAGATTCAACGATAAACAACAACAAACAATACTAATGTTGGAACTGAAGTTTTCCAATACTCTGAAAACACCCATACACATGGGTACAGGTATTATTCCCTAGATTTGTGATATTTATTTGTAAATTGAATTTTTTATTTATATTAGTATTATAATTATGTTTAATAGTAAAAAAAAAAATTCATGAGATAAAAATATGGGCGAGACCAAGGTACACGGTCGGATCGGACAGGACAACAATTTTTTTGTGGCCTAATCTGGGGGGGGGGGGGGTTTCCACCCTAGAGAGCTTTGACAGAATAAAGCTATAAAATCATGCTCTTTTTTGCCTGCTGCACTGGGAATTTCTACCTCCCAACCTGAAAATCTGCCAACCGGGAATTTTCCCCCTCTGACAAGTGACGCCGTCACTCCCTTGGATCCCACCAAGGTCTTTGGGTTCCTCTGCTATTACACTCTGCTAGTTGTGTACTGACTTAACATTCTACCTAACTTGGCTCAGTGAATCGTGATCCTGCTTCTTCCTTCTGCTTGTCTTTTAGGAGTTCCAGGTGTACTCTGCATAGATTCAAAATTGACCACATCACATCAAATGTTTTGTCAGTGTGTGGAATATTTTACCATATATGAACCAAATTTTCCGAAGGAACTGAGGGATGGGTGTAAAAGATGTTATACACCGCCGAATATTCATGAACAGCATCATGCTATTTCATTGGCCGATTCCTATTACCGTGTGCTATTTCCCTAGTGATATAGATTGACCATTTTCCTACAACCTCGTCCTCAGATTCACAGTTGAGGTTTAATAAAACAAATCCTACATGGTTTTATATCGGAAATGGGCACACTATTTTCCCTTGGTAATGCCTACGGGCCTATCACCCCGACCCGAAGGGAAATAGTGTGCCTATTTCCTCTACATGTATTATTTGTTATGTTATACACTTGCTTAAACTGCGAAACTGCCAAGAATTGCTTTATTTTTAAAAGAGAATTCATGATTCACAGCATCATCCCTGACTTACTCAGTCAAGGTGAGATTTAGGTCTCATCTGACCTATTGCCTATCTATTGTATTTGTGGCCTAACCTGAGATCATGATGATTGCCTTACCTTAACTTAACATTCAGAGGTTTTCCCAGAGTGGCAAAAATTATTCTACAGCCTGAATTTTCAATGTTCAATGTTTACACTGACTATTGCGTTAAAGTTTTTTTGGGTAACTGCTTCTTTAACGTTGTGCGTACATATACCTCTTATTCTTGTCCTCATCTGTCATTTTCTTTTTAGCTTCTTCTTTCTTCTTCTTTTTCCGCATATTCTTTTTCAACTTCTTGCTCATCTTCAATTGTCTCTTCTTTTGCATTTCTTGTTGTCCATCCATTTTGGGCCGCGAGGAGGAAGTTGAATAGTACTACTGTTTTCTCTAGAAGATGCTGTAACCTTGTACCTCTCTCCTCTAGTTCCTTCTCCCAAACGCTAAGCCTATCAAAATAAAATAATTAGCACAGGACTGAGAACGAACTTAGAATACAAGGGAAGACTGACCAGTGAAACTGATTATGTAACACAAATTAACTTATTCCCATAAATGGGTGTGAGAGGCCATGTCCAAAAAACGAGGGAAAGGGGAAAAAGGAGTAAATGCCCAAAACAGGCTGAAATCAAGAAACGCTAAACTTTGGCTCTAAAAAATTTCAAAAACGAAGAAAATCCTCTTAACAAGGAGATTTCACACCCCTCATAATGTTTCCCACTGTGTCTGGAGGCGTCCTTGAATATTAATCCACTTGCATATTGGTTTCTGCCTGGCGAAGCCGAATTTATAAATATAATAAAATAATATGCATCACTTTAACAAACATGTACAATCAAGCAATTTAAACTCCTACAATGTCCTCAGTACCAGCCGCAACATGAATTACTTTTGCGGCATAACCTACGGAAAACAGTGGCCATGGCAAAAAAAATCTAAAAAAGATGGCAAGTAAACTTGTGTCATCCCCCTGCAAGATAGCATTCCTGGAACATGCCCTCAGAGGACATGGCCTTGACCTCATCCACATATGAAGGAACCCTATTGCACCTTAACCCCAAGTCTTGGTTTAAATCGGACTTAAACGTTTCAAAGGAGACGTGAAAAACGAAAAACTCATAACCAACTGGAACACACACACATCATACATACACATACGGAATCATTAGCACCCTCGCTATCCCCATTGCTTTTCATAGCCAGGGGGATAAAAATAAAAAACACCAGGCAAAACAGAATAAGCAAATGAATTTTGTGCACAGCCTTTTGATTCTGAAAACACTCATTAAAATCAAATAACAAGCGCATCCCATGTAGCACTTGCAATGGTTTTTTTGACCAATGTATTGCTAGACTTTTTTCTTTGGTCTACTTTTGTGTCAATTCCATAATTTGCATAAAGTATAAATGTACTCATACATCTCTCGCAATTTGTCTCTTCTTCTTGCCTTCCTCATGCAGTCTGCCTCTCAGCCAACTGCTCTCGGTTAATAATATTTCCATCCATGGCTTGCAAGCTGCGATTCATGAATCAGCTGGACTGGTGCTTCTAGTTGGGCTTTCGGGTCTGTCGTTTTCAGGGTTGGTTTCCGGTTTCGACGGGGATGCAGGCATCAAGGAGTTTGCTGGTAGATAGCACACAAAAAATATACTACAAACTTAAATAATTACAACACATTTTAATAGGATAAAATTATAAATCATAAAACTACAAGTAAGACGAGAAATTTTGCGGTTCTCGGCTACGATGTCAACAATCAAAGAATATAAATGTGGGCCTGCTCCGCTCCATAAAAATTAACATTTTAGTATGTGTAACTACAGATGGTGTGGTATGGATTAGTGTCTAGGTTTGAAGATAGGTATACAGCCAGAAGATCCACTCCATTGGCACTGAACATGTAGCGGTCTGGTGACAAACTCTTCCATCACATTTATCAAAGTGTGTTTTGAATGTACCTTAGTCAGGAAATAATGGGAATAGCACCTTATCATGACCCACATTATAACCCTGTGATTGTTTAGCAGGGTTATGAAAAGAAAAAAAAAAGATTTAAAGCAGAACGACGCATAGCGGGGGTGCCTTGAAAAAATGTAGGGAACGGGAATCATAAGTTCCGGGAAATTGTAATTGGAGCAAAATTTTTTACCTTTAATAATGAAATTTTGCAATTTTGGACTGGACTGGAGGGATAATTGATTGTGTCCCAGGAATTTGGCACTTTTTTCAGGCCCTTGGTGCATTTGAAAATGAGCCCCCAGCACTGGTCCTCCCCTCGCCCCCATGTCCCAAAAATCAGAGTCTATGAATGTCATGTTAGTATGTGGAACTGCCCTCATAAACAGGGAAATATGTTATTGATTAGAGAAAAACCGAAGATACGATCGGTAGTCTTGAATGGGCAGATTATGACATGTCGGTATCTATCGTATCGGCAAAAATTCTCATTTTTACCAATTTTCTATATACCGATTGAAATTAATATCAAAGGGTGTACAAACTGAAGTAAAAAATAGTTCCAATGGTTGGCCCTACAGTTGAAAATAAATTCGAAACTGAAACAATTTATTATTTATGTACCACAAGAGTTGTGTATGTTGTTCCTAACTTAATATTGCCGTTTTAGTGGTTTACTTAAATCAATTGCTACTTTTATGGCAAGCTTTTGGCTGTCGAAAATGGCGAGATAATAACGCAAAATAGTACACAGAAAAAAATCGTAATCGGAAGGAACCGATTTTGAAATTTTAAAATTGTAATCGGCAATACAGATTTAGGGTGATCGGTTTTTTAGACACCATGATTAAACACACCAGTTTGATGCGAAGTTCTCCTCCCAATTGAGCAGAAAAGTTCAAAATTATCTGAAATTCAATTCAATAGGTCAGGTGATTCTGAACACATAAAAAACCAATGATTTTTTACACTCCTTTTTAGCCCACAAGGTACTAGTACTAGGGTTTTTTTAGAATGATCATGAAATGCCTTGGGGTTCTAAAGCATGGGCACTGGGCATTTCACAAAATATGAAATTTCTTCATTTGCTCTCAAATGATAGTCTAGGCCCAGAGGGGTTTGAACCAATCCCATATGCAGGCAATATGCCTATACTGTACTGTTACAAAACACATGTCAGTACTTAGGGATAAAAAGTGGTCAAGAAGTTTAAGAACCACCTGCTATTCATGATCATGCAAAAAATTTCCTCTGTACTAACCACTTTTTGGGCTTGCTAAAATGAACATAATATAGATTTTGAAAAACTTGAGGCGTTGCACTATTTTTCAAATGGCCAGTGTCTCTTTAAAATTTCAGATACTTTATCGCTAAGTACTGAATGTGTTTATACAGTACAGTATAGGCTATTGCAAGGAATTTGGGATTGATTCAAAACACCTCTGGTTTTAACCCTAACAGGACACCACAGCATAGAGCAGCCTCATTATTGGGTGGTCTTCCCCCCACACTAACTTTGTCTCACCTCAAGGTGAAGGTGACGTCATTATGAGTCTTTGCATGTACCACTAGCGTCTCGATCGGGCCGACTGTATTCGCGTGAGATCATGCGCTGATTCTAAGCATAGCGCGCGCGATTCGTGCCTGCGCATCATAAAAGTCGCAGTGACGTCCCTTCACTTAAGACTAGACAACTAATAGCAACTGCTCCTGGTAGTTGTTTTTAAAGAGAAACGTGAGGACATTTCTCGCAAAGTGCCCCATTTTTTTCATTTTTTTTGGAAATGTTCTACGCAATGTATTAGATCACACCTGGCAGCTTAACTGATACGCGTCTTATGTAATAAGATGTTTAGTATTTTCTGTCGTGCACAACAGAAATTCAAGCACGGTTTCTATAGGGATGATTACAATAGCAGGCAAGTTTCAAAACCAGGTAAAATGACTTCGAAATGTTCTCGAGGTGCTACAACCGTTCCAGTGCATTTTAGAGAAATTTGTTCCTAAAAAATCTCCTCCTGTCACTTTAAGCTTTTAGTTAAAATTTTAAAAAAAAATGGTGTAATCATGTTTAAGTCCATGGCCCGATCGCTACGTCCCCGCCCAAAGCCCCATATTTTATTTACCGGAAATGTCCAAAATTTGTGGTATCAGAAGAAACTTACTATTTTCTCATTTACCCTTGAAATCTTAGGGCCAAAGGAGGTTTGGTTTGGCAATTATGAGCGAAAATGTGCCCCCATTTTGTTCGAACCAATATTAATTTTACACCAGTATCTCATGGGCTTACCAAATCACGCTTTTTACTCTCAAGTCCAAACGGATTGAAATATCGGAGCTAAACTTTACAGATGGGGTTTTGGGGTGAAGGCCAATCTATCCAAGAATGAAAACTTCATATCCTTAAATCGGGCATCCCCCTTTAAATATCTTGGTGTAATCTTTGGATCCTCTGTTGTCGGGTGGATCATAATCATCATATGTCTGGCATGTATTTCTAAGGGTTGTGGTGTTATTAGAAGACTTAAAATATTATATTTCAAAAATACTTGTGTTCTGCTGCCACATTCAATTTCATGCCACATTATCGACTATTGAAGCCCTGTCTGGTCTAACTTACTAACACTCTTATGAATAACACTTCATGTTCTTCAAAATAGATTAGCCTCGTATAATTTTATTAGCTGACATTAGAACTCCTGTTAAGATATGTGTACAACGGCAGTGGAACAAACATCTCTAATGATCCGATTTGTAAAACCATATCTAATGCTTATTCTTTAATGCTTCAGGTCTTGCGCCCAGGTTCCCTTTCCCTCTAGTTCACTTAAATAGCACTCAGTTCATTTTAAGGGTAACCAGAAATCAAACCACAAACTCCCTTTGTCTGACCACCCTGGAACCTAATTAAATGCGCAACGTCGTTCCAATGAACAACCAAATATGGAACAGTCTTCCTCAGATCGCTTAGCTTAAATACATCTACATTTTGTAAATCCCACATAAGCATATTTTATACTACTGTAGATGTCTCTAGTTTATATTGGACCTGCTTTCGTAGCAGGGCGGGTATATTGTGCTCCAGTGCTCTTATACCCGCTTGTGTAGCAAAGGCGGGTATATTGTGCTCCTTGTGGTGCTTAATCCTTCTTCTCAACCACCAAAGTTGTAAAAGCCTCTAGCTCCAAACTATTTAGGCCCTAGAGTCCCCACTTGGCACAATGATAGCCCATGGACCCCCTCTAAGGCAGTGACAACTCGGCCCAAGAGGTCCAAGGTCACGAGCATATAGGCCCATATGTGAAAACATAGTATGGCACCTACCTCCGGAACTACAACGGGCCCTAGAGCCCCACTTGGCACAAATGATAGCCCCTGACCCCCTCTAGTGCCTCTGACCAATCTCGCCCCCAGAGGTCAAAGGCCACGGCTAATAAGCCCAATGTGAAATCATAAAGCACAAAGTTGTAAGGGGCTAGCTTCAGACTACAAAGCCCTAGAGCCCCACTTGGCACAATAAGGGCGCTTTCGAAATCCACGACGGATAGTTCTATGACGGTTCCTCGAACATGCGCGCATTCGCCAACTTTGTCGATACGTCGGTCCTTCAGATTCTACAACACGCAATAGGCCCTACAACCGTTGGGCCGAGGAACGCCACGCTTGGTGTTTTAAACACCGTCGTAGAACATCCGTCGTGGAACTCGAAAGCTCCCTAATGATAGCCCATGACCCCCCTCTAGTGCCTTTCGCCAATCTCGACCCCAGAGGTCAAAGGTCATGAGCTACAAGGCCAATATGTGAAAACCTATTATGAGTGCATCATACTCTATTTGCCTTCCTCCTCCGTGGCATGACGTCAGCAGCGAGATTGACGGTCGCACCATAACCCGCGCGCTTGGTTTAAAACGAGGCGTTTGTACACGCACTAGGGCTGTGACCAAACGGGTAATGACGTTCCCGGGTACTCGGTATGAATTTTCGGGCGAGTCACCCAGGTACCCGCGAAACGTCTGAGTGCAAAATTCGGCACAAAGTTTAGAAGAAAAAAAATCTCCTGACATCATACTACCTTCAAATATTTCCATGTTTTTTAAGTTAACAGCGAGAAAACACACCTGTTCTATGTAATTCATAATAGAA